>CAKAOI010005117.1:24583-92392 GCA_916701655.1 Sebastiscus albofasciatus | reverse complement strand
TCTGTCATTTCTGATACTGACTAAAAGCTATAGCTGCCACACAAAGAGCCACCAACTTTGCACTGCACTTTCACCCCTATAGTTTGTTTGCCCTGGTGTAAATCGAGTTTGTAAACTCCACTGGTTCCAAAAAAAAGTCGGATTGTTTAGAAGTCTATGAGAAAATGAGCCTACTTCTCACTTTATTTATTACCTCAGTAAACATTGTAAATATGAGTTTATGGTCTCAATCGCTGGTTTCAAGTCTTCTTCAATACATTTAGTAAATTATGTTCCCATTTAGAGTCAAACAGACCATAAAGCAGGGTATGCTTTAGGGCGTGGCTACCTTGTGATTGACAGGTCGCTACCACGGCATCGTCCGGTCTGGTAGTTGTCCGTGTTTTCATTTTACAACTTTAACCCTTTCACAGTGTGTTTTCAGTTCATGAAAGTGAATTGTAACATATTGGTTGACTAAAAATATCTTATTCAGCGTTCAGTTGTACTTTGCTCCATCGTCTGGTGTCACATCTGCCATTGTGCAGCTTATATGACCAGTCAGCTGTAGTATTTGGAAAAGCTTAAAAACTTAACCTGCAAATGTGAAGATTGGTAGTCAGTTTTGATATTGATTGGTCCTTCTTTTTCCCCACAGAGTTTTTGGAGTGAGAAGAACAGCTGCCTCCAGAAGTATTCTTCACCACAGTAAGTCCTATCTTCCATCGTGTTTTTCAAATTAGTTCTTTAACATTCCTCAGTATAGAAACATAGAGTCTCCTGGATAATTTAACAATACGATCATTATTTTTACTTTGTTTCTAAATCTAAATTTTTTCCCTATGAGTTTGTTATGGCAGATGGCTCTAAAAATTACAATATCCACCAGCCTCTGCCGCATTGCTGTAGAAAAAAAACCAGAGGCACAAATTAGAACGGTAGCAAATTCAGAGAACTTTGTCGTTCCAACTGGAAACAAAAAAAGCTCTGCACCGCACACTATAACTACAGATTTTTATCCAGATTTGACCAAATCAGGATTGGAAATTAACTTTTTTGTCTACCTGCCACTGTGGCTGGCGGATTCCAAAATGTACCAGCCACTCAATAGATTACCATTGTTTTCTTTTGGCTGGTGAGTGAAGCAAATCTAGCTGCCACTTGCACTTTTTTTTTTTTACCAGCATTTGGCTGGTTGCTGGTGCTAGTTTTCAACCCTGCCAATAATCCACAAGTATACTGATTAAAACTGATGAAGTTTCTACAGACCTTGATGTTTACCTTCAGTTTGCCGTTAGTGGCACACGAAACAGATGTCAGAAGTTTTCTACCAAAGTGCTCCTTGGGAATCTTAGTTGACTTCTCCACTCTGATTTTTTTTAAAAACAAACAACAGTAAAAGAAACAAATATTTTATAGTACAGTTCTGTTCTGATGATGCATCGCTCACAGTGTAATGCCCATCCAAACCTTAGTTATGCTCCAACTGTCGCTCACCTGCAGAAAATTTATGAAACTTTGACTTACAAAGTCTTGGATGCCTAAAATACCTCTTTTCACTTCCCCTACTTCTATACCACTGCTAACAAAATGCCGCCTGTACAATTACCAGAGCAAGTTCATTTACATTTCGTATCCATGTCCCTGACTGGACCCTTTGCTAATCCCCGCCCCCGCTGCTACTCTGTCAAGCTGTCAGAGCTATTGTGGAGCCCACACTGTCACTAACTGCACTCCCTGCATAACTATCTGGCTATTTTTTGGAAAAATGATTTCACAGAGAAGCAGACAGAGGGGTCTATATGTGTTTGGAGGATAAATCAGGATGTCAAACTGATTCAGCAACGAAAACAGGTTAGAAAGATAAAGTCAGAAGCAAAAGCCAACAGATCACAGTGTAAAAGTGAACCAACATCATCTGGCGGTCGAGACAAAAGATAATTAAATTAAGGAACACTGTTCCTCTAAAGCCGGGTAGGTCTTTATTCACTGTTACAATCATTACAAAGTAAAAGCAGCATGTGTATACATTCAGTATACCTTCACCTGATGTTAGCTCCACAGGTTTTTACGTCAAAATTTAACATTTTAGAAACATGTATCACCTTTAAACCTTTCTGGGTAACTAATATCACTAATGCACATTCCCCAGGCACAACGTTTAACCAGGACTAGCTCAAAATCCACAAAACCAGCCTGAAAATTTGAAACGATTGCATGAGAGTCTATGGAGCAGAGCCGGATAGTTATCGGAAACTTGTCGAAGCTGGCCGATGCTACGCTATGATTGGCCAGTCTGCGTTCGAGGGGTGGGACTTAACGAAGGGTCAGTCATGTACACTAACCCGTCCACTCAGAGGCCAAAGAACAATTTCTGATATATCTCCTGAAAAGTGTTTTTTCTTTCAATGATAAAAACTTAATGGACTTTAACACAACACTGCCTTATGTGTCATCACAGTGCTGCTATCAGTGTATACTCTTGTGCTTGTGGAGTGGGAAAGGAAGGGTCATTAAGTCCAAGTGCCAGCTCCTAGTCTGCATGAAAATTTTACAAGCTAGCTGTTTCCCCTGTAAGCAGTCCACTTGTTCCTCTCTTGGTTTGTCCTGTCTGCCTGCTCGATTCTTCTCACCGCACTCCACGCCTCCTTCAGACTGTTTTTGCTGCAGATTGTTCTCTGTCCTCTCCTGGTAGGTGTTCTTCCCATCCTACATTCGCCTCTTTAGTTCCCTCTGGACAGACTTAACGTCCTCCCTGTCCCAAAGCCCTGAGAGCTCTCCT
Source organism: Sebastiscus albofasciatus (assembly GCA_916701655.1). NCBI lineage: Eukaryota > Metazoa > Chordata > Actinopteri > Perciformes > Sebastidae > Sebastiscus > Sebastiscus albofasciatus. The sequence goes on along the minus strand of CAKAOI010005117.1, from coordinate 89,631 downwards.
CTTCCTATTTAGAGGGGATTTGATGGCTTTGTCATCCGGAGTTTGTCCTTTGGAAAACAGCTTTTTTGTTGGAATCTTAAGTGTCCACACAGACACTGAAGTAATCCGTAATGCCGTGGGAGAGTCTTTTGATGTCCCACAGAGCAGGTTCGAGTCTGTGCATTCATTAACAGTCCAGTAGACCGTCACACACTCCCGAGACCAAACACTCACAGTCAGTGACAGCCACGGGTTTCTGCTCAACAGCAAAGACGTATCAAGACATGGTCTGATTTGTCGGTAGAGGAGAAGGTGATGGAGCTTGTATAAGTAGATTCAAGTTCTGCTTTTGCATGTGCATAAATTAGATCAAGTGCCCTTGGTGATACTGTAGTTGATCAAGTAAGTAAGTGGCCTTTTGGGGCAAGTTCAACAAGCTGTAAACATTGACATATTATCACCTTATGAAGTTGTTAAGGTGTTAGCAATCAGTGGTTTATTTACACATCCAGCAGAAACTGAAAGACATTAGTATTTATCTGAATTTGTGTTTCTGGCTACGTGCAAATGTCCAGTATTCTTGCTGCTTTTAGCTCTGGTTTGGTCTCCACCAACTCCTGAGGGAAATATCTGATAGATAAGTTGCTAAATTCTCCACTATGTTCACCAGGTGGTCTCCAACTATATCTGCTTTCTGCTGCTCAAACAAGGTTGATAAGAACGATTTGGGTGAACCAAACCATTGGACCAAAAGTTGAGGGCTGTAAAATCAAAATAATGAACTGGAAGACACTAAAAGCTTCCTAGAGCTGAGGAGAGCTGTAAAGTCAGTGATTCATAGTCATTTAATCCATTGATAATATAAAAATATTGATTCATTCAGCTTTAAAAACGCAATGAAATGGACACTTGAACATCCTGGAAAGCTGAATCTTTCACGCATCTGGCATATCATCCTGCACTAATCGGCATAAACATAAAATTGAACCACCAAAGATATAATAGTTTTTTAAGCAATCTGCCCCGCTGCTGCCCCTTCTATGAAACAGACTTTACCCTTTATTCCAATTGTTTACGCTTTACAACAAGTGTGCTCTTAAACCTGACTGATTAGGCAAGGTAACATCAGTTTCACTTTCACATCAATTCGGCACACATGCTGCTTGTTCCAAAAAGTACCACATGTGGGAACAGCGTCTTTAACACAGTTAATAAACGCATATTTCATGTGGCAGGTCTTGGCAGAATCTAAATGGAAAAGGGACTGTTGTGTTTCTGCCAAAATTTAAAAGCTGTGAAAAGAGAGAAAACTACACTGACATTTTATATGGCATATTATACGATAACTTTTAATATGGCATAAAATACTATGACTTTTAATATGGCATATGTAAGGGATAATCTGTAGGGTGCCGGTCATTGTTGTGAAATAAACCTTGACATCGCCTTGAAGGGGTTTATTTCACAACAATGACCCACTAGTTGTACATTATCCCGCTTATTACATGGCTACTTACTTAAGAAATCAATAACTTAAGATAAGAACTGCGTCCATAGCAACGGTCTGCTATAAAGAAATAACAGACCATAGAACACTGTGATTGACCAATCAGAATCAAGTATTCAACAAAGCCTTGTAATAATATACTATAACTTTTTACATGGCATTAGGGGTGTGACGATTCATTTACTACATCGATGTATCGATTTATATTCCTACGATCCAGCTACATCGAAAGGTACTCGGCAAGTTGTCCTTCATGGGGGAGGTATGTTGTATTTATACACCACAAACGTTACATGGATGTATTTTTTAGTACTTTTATTAGTAGAGAAATGTTAAAAGTTACTCCGGTTCACTCTCCCTGTGTATAACCTCATCGCCATGCGCCAGCTCTGCAGTGCCAGCACAGGTGACCATGCATCCATGGCGTGCATGCAGATGAACGCCGCCCCTTTCGCAGGACTCCTCGCTCTCTCACCCGGTAGCGGCGTAGAGGGAGACGGGCACCAGTCTGCATGAACTGCCATCGCTGCGGTGCAGAGGAGCCGGTCGGCAGAGTTTCAGGCAATCCACTTGATGAGGGCAGCTTCACCCACAGGCGCTTTCCCCATGCGCTGTCGTTTTTTCATTCCATGGAAATGAATACGTGTCGTATCATTGTAAAAACGTATCGTTACATCCCTACATGGCATACTATACTATGACTGTTTTATGACCTGTTATACTATGACTTTTTATTTGACACACTATGACCTTTTGTACCTGCAGCATTCACACAATTTAATTGAATTTTCCTGCCTTTTCACATCAGCACAACAAAATGGAGCAAAGCCAAAAATATCTAATGTCCCGCCCCGGCATCAACCGAGTGCATCGTATTAAAGATGTCATTCCTTGTGTCTTTAAACTGTGTACAATTTACAGTAACGCAGTATTTTTCATTTCACATTGGGGGAAGTGTGTGCAAAATGAAAGAAGGGACAACAGCGTGAGGGGAAAAAAGGAATTTGGTTTCATCCAAACAAACACACAGTACAGGATGAGGTTATTGACACACAGTCAAAGTGGCTGAAGAGGGTTAATCCACCAGTTTAACCCATTTGATCTGTTTTCATAAAACCATCACCATTTGCCTTGTTATGATCACTGCTTTTTTTATATTTTATCCTTCTTAGACTTCCCTCATTGTTATTAAAACAACACATACAGTATATCATATAGTAAATTACACATATGTTGCTTAGCAGTCACAAAATATGACATTCAGGAGGGCCTGACCCAGGCTGCCATGACCGGCTCTGTGCGCCCTGAGCTTGCCTGCGGCCAACTTGATTATTTTTTTATTTTTTCACAACAAATCCGATATCCCACGCTGCAGACCTCCCACTGATGGAGACCAGCTGAGTCTGACTCACTCACACTGCTCCTGGGCTCTCTGGTCACTGTTTTTAGCCTTTACAGACACTGGTCTGTGAGGATAACAATAAACACCAGCTCCTCTCGGTTGTCCTCTCCGTCCGCAGCCAAGGGGACTACAGAGGAGCAAACGCACTGCTGATGCACAAGGAATAGCTAAAGAGTGCTGCGTGAGTGTGTCTGTGTAGTGTGTGCGTGACAGTTTTGTAGTAGTTCCTATGTTTAGCTAATTTGCCAGCAGTAATGCATCAGAGCCTCTGTTTTTAGTTATTGTTTTTCTGCAGGCTCCTCATCCATCTCTCCCCTCGTGTTTTCCCTCTTTGTTTCTCATTTGTTTTTCTTTTTTTTGTCCACTGAAGCTACCAGACCTCCTCTGTTTCCTCTTCCGTGTCATGCTGCTTCACCTGAATGATTTTCATTTGTGTTGTTTTCAGAGAGTTTTTAATGTCAAATGACGTAGATAGAGGAATGGCCAGGTAGACTGAAGCCTAAAAATATCCTTCTGAGACTAAGTTGTCTTCACGGTTCATGGTACAGTGTGTGTGTGTGTGCAGTTGTGTATTAGAGGAGTTTGTCTTCATAGCTTGCAGTGATTAAAGTGATGTTTGAGTTGAAAAACGGATCTCTGCAGTAGAGCTCAGACCACGGGAGCTCAGGGATGTTGACTGAACGTCTGACTGTTTATTCTGTCCAACAGGCTCATGGACACACACACGAACACATGTCAATATCGCTACATGTTAGCAGAATCTTTCAGCTGTAACACTCAACAACTATTCATTTGTAACCGTGTGTGTGTGTGCGTGTCTGTGTATGTTCAGTTGTTAAACAGGGATGTTTAATTTGCTTTTCTATTGATTATGCAAGTCACAGTAGATTGAATATATTTAGTTCAAAGTAGAGACTAGAGCTGTAGTGCTTTGACCTAATGAGTTGACTTAAGACTTGACCACTCTGGGACTTGAGACTCCCTAAAGACTTGACTTGACTTGTAAAGAAAAACATAAAAGTTTTGAGTAATTTTTGACCTTATAAAATCCTGGAACATTGCAACAAACATGACAATATACCAAATATTCACCTTAGGGCTGTCAATCGATTAAAATATTTAACCGCGATTAATCGCAAATCTGTTAAAAATGTACCTTTTTAAAGGAAAATTTGTCAAGTATTTAATACTCTTATCAACATTGGAGTGGGCAAATATGCTTGCTTTATGCAAATATATGTATATATTTATTATTGGAAATCAATTAACAACACAAAACAACCACAAATATTGTCCAGAAAAGGTACTGCGTTTAGCATAGAAAATATGCTCAAATTATAACATGGCAAACTGCAGCCCAACAGGCAACAAACAGCTGTCAGTGTGTCAGTGTGCTGACTTGACTATGACTTGCTCCAAACTGCATGTGATTATCATAAAGTGGGCATGTCTGTAAAGGGGAGACTCGTGGGTACCCAGAGAACCCATTTTCATTCACATATCTTGAGGTCAGAGGTCAAGGGACCCTTTTGAAAATGGCCATGCCAGTTTTTCCTTGCCAAAATTCGCAAGTATAGTATGTTGAAAAAATACAAAAAAATATTATAGTGTGTTGAACAAAAGTAATAGCATAGTATGTCAAAAAGGTCATAGTAATGTATGTCAAAAAAAAAGTTATATGTTGAAAAAAAATCATAGTATAGTATGTTGAAAAATGTCATTAGAAAAGGTAACAGTATAGTATGTCAAAGAATTTAATGAAAAAAGTCATAGTATAGTATGTCAAAAAATGTCATGAAAAAAAATTCATAGTACGGTTTGTCAAAAAATGTCACAAAAAATTCATAGTATAGTATGTCGAAATAATTGATCAAAAACAAAGTCATAGTATAGTATGTCAAAAACGTCATGAAAAAAGTAATTATATAGTATGTTAAAAAATGTCATGAAAAAAATCATACTTTAGTATGTTGAAAACAAAGTCATAGTTTAGTATGTCGAAAGATTTCATGGAAAATAAAATCATAGTAAAATTTGTTAAAAAATATCCTGAAATAATTCATAGTATAGTATGTCGAAAAATGTCATAAAAAAAGGTCATGGTATAGTATTTCAAAGGATTTAATGAAAAAAAGTCATAGTATTTTATGTTGAAAAATGTCATGAAAAAAGTCATTTTATAGTACATTGAAACATTTCATGAAAAAAAAGTCATAGTAAAATTTGTCAAAAAATATCATGAAAAAAGTCATAGTATAGACTGTCGCCGCCGCACTCACTCCCCAAAATTAAAGGGGTAAAAACAGTAACTAACTGGGCAGGGATTAGAAAACAGTGACTATATCTTTGTGAAGGTACGTCCAAGATGTTGAATCAAGTTTGTGGTCATTTCTTGAGTCTTTGTTTTGTGGTCAGTGGAGCTTTTCATATGTTGGTGGGTGACTGGACAAAAATAACAGGACCACAAGTAAGAGATAGTTTTTCTTTGCTGAGCTATTGCAGGCTTATTGTTATTGTTTTGTTTACAGTCTGAATTATTGAAGTCATTTTTATATCCCTTTATAGACCAAACACACATCCACACGGAGGTCTACTTGACACTTGAGGATGAACAGACATGTAACAAAGAAGGTTGTAAACTCTTTGTGGGAAATTGTGTTTTTCCTTTGAGGCTCGGATTAGCCTTGGAAATTGGAGGTCTTTCTCGCCGTCTCCCTCTCTCTGTCCATCATCATTGCCAACTGTCAGATGTTGCTGTCATCCTCTGCCGTCCCTTCATCTGTCTCTCTCTAATGGGAATCCCCTCTGTTTTCTCTTCACACAGCCCTTATTTCAACAATCCCTCACTTTTCTTTCTCTTCTGTGTCCCATTTCTCAGTCTATCTCTCCTCCCCCTCTGACACACATCGAGTTTTGAGGTGTCCTATTAATTGTGTTATATAAATACAAATTTTATTCTGATTTAACAATTTTCACTTTACCACAGTAACCAAAGGAAAAAGCTGAGTCCAGACTTAATTTCCACTCCTGGGTTTTTCTATCCTGATGCTGCTTAGCTGTCCCTGTTTTGGGTTTTTTAATGTGGCAGGCTGTCAGTCTGCGCTGCTGCCAAACGATTTTCAGAAATATCTCACCTTTGTCATTCTAACCACCCTCCGTCTCCTCCCGCCCCTCCCTGTTCCCTTCTCCCCCGTTTTCTCTCTTTTTGATAGTGATGTGAAAAGCGCACCGATACTGAAGGCTCTGCTGGTTCGGGGAGGTCCTCCATCTGCAAAGGTAAAAAAAAAAAAAAAAAAGTTTTTCTCCTTCCTCTTCGCCTCTGTCTGCTTTCCATTCTGCTCTCTGTCTCTACTTCTGAACGCCAACCTTCGCTGCTGGATGAGAAGACGTCAGCAGAATACAAAACATTGCTTTAACAGTCCAGACAGAAAATGGCATGCAGCAGATATTAAGAATAAACTTCACACCTACAGTCTGCTTACAACTAAGGCTTGCATGCATTCGTACAAGTGCTCACACACACATGCTCTGGAGTGAACAGGATATTCATCATGTGACTTACCTGTTATTACCTCTGGGAAAACGTTCCTGACACTAATACAAGAGTGTATTTTGTATTGCGTGACTGCGTATGTGTGTGTGGAAGAGAGAGAGAAGGTGCAGAAAATCCTATTTTCTTTTCCCTTTATGAGAAATTGTGAGCTGTCAAAGGTTTAAGGGTTACAGCCACCCAAGGACGGCAGGATTTGTAACAGAAAAACAGAGAAGGCTCAATGTACACGCAGCTTTAAAGCTGTGTGTGTATAGAGTGATAATGCAATAGTTTATGTTTACCCTATCAAACACTACAGTGGATCTATATATTCTGTAGCATCTGGCATATCAAGGTCTGTTTTTCCCCCAATCTTTTCTCAAATACGCATCAAGTGAGTGCGGCGGTGTGAAATGCAGTTCATTGCATGATGTTGTGTTTATACTAGTCTGGAAAGGAGGAGCACCCAGAGTGTTTGCAGAAGCTTAGCAGCTGCTGTTCAGTGTTGAGGTTCCCTCGAATTAATGAATCAATTCTCTCAGATTAATATTGTTACAGTTATTCACACCTGGAAGCTGTCCAGTACAACCACCGTCTGATCTGTTGGTCACTGAGCGGTGTGGAGCAGTAGTTAAGGCAGGTTAAGGGTCTTGCTCAAGGGCATCTCAACAGTGGTGATGCTGCTATTTTACTTTCTCCACCAGATTTATCCTGTCAGTCACGGGAAAGAGCTGTAGCTATCATTGAGGACACTGAGGTTATATCCTGTGTATTTTCTCTGGGAATTTGGAAACCCGGGGGTAGTGATATTCTACAGTTAAAAAACACTTGGTGGATATTTTATGCCGATTCCGGTATGTTCAGACTCAGTATATTTCAATTTGACTCCTTTTTCCTGGTAAACATTCAAGAATTTATCCACCAGGATGTTATTTTGGGCAGCCTGGAGAAGGCTTTGAAACAGCCTTAATGTTTCAAAGCCTTCGTGCTGGACCTTCATGTTGGGAAGTAAAAAAATATATACAGTAATTGAAGTTAAAGCTGAAGTAGGCGAGATTGGAGCAAATATGATTTAAAAAAAGTTATTTTATAAAATGGTCGCTATATCGTGACAGTAGTACATGAAACATGCCTCTGTGTCCTCCGGTGCTCCTAACGGCATCTGCAAGATTTCACAGACCGGAGGAAAACAAGCAGTAAGAGCTGATCTGAGGTTCGCTGTCCAGCTGCCGTCTATGAGAGCCGGCTGTCAATCACTTGCAAACTGATTCAGGGGTTAACTTGTGCTGTCTTTAAAGAGGCTATGATCAATATTTTCAGTTCTCCTCAGCTCTAGAGATAGTTTCTTTTTTTTTTTTTTACAGCCAAAACGTTACTGTTTTGGTTCAGACTCTCACAGCATTCTTTTCAGCAACAGCTTCAGGAGTTGGTGGTGACCAAAAACAGAGCTAAAACGATCAGAGCTGGAGAGCTTAAAGTAAGGCTGTCAAAGTTAACATGATAATAACGTGTTAACGCAAAATAATTTTAACAACGCTAATGTTTTTAGCGCTTCAGCAGATAGTTTTAAAACGAGAGTGAAGATACTGGCATAATATAAAACTAGGAAAACCTAAGGAATCCATTGGTACCAGCCATGTCATACTAGCTAGTTGCGAAGGAGGATTAATAATGCTAATAAGTTAGACAAAATTTTGGCGAGGACAAACTGTCATGGCCATTTTCAAAGGGGTCCCTTGACCTCTGACCTCAAGATATGTGAATGTAAATGGGTTCTCTGGGTACCCACGAGTCTCCCCTTTACAGACATGCCCACTTTATGATAATCACATGCAGTTTGGGGTAAGTCGTAGTCAAGTCAGCACACTGACACACTGACAGCTGTTGTTGCCTTGAGTTTGCCAGGTTATGATTTGAGCATATTTTTTATGCTAAATGCAGTACCTGTGAGGGTTTCTGGACAATATTTGTCATTGTTTTGTGTTTCCAGTAATAAATATATACATACATGTGGATAAAGCAAGTATATTTCTGTTTAACGTTAGGTATTAAGATATTTTAAACAGATACAAAATGTGTGATTTATTTGCAATTAATCACGATTAACTATGGACATATATTGACATAATTGACAGCCCTAGTTAGCCTGTTTTCATAACTTGTTTCTATTGCCCCCATCTGGCCTATGTATCAATTATTGCAGATTTAACATTATTTTATAACATACTTCATGAGATAACAGATTTTGTTTCCATTTTTTTAATTTGTACGAACTAATCATTCATCTGGTGGAATAAACTGAATAATTCAAACTTGTACCCCGTGTTGTCTATCAGAGCTGTGCACAAATTAAGATTCTTGAAACAAAATTAACAGCAAGAGAGTTTGTAGGTATTCTTATGATAATATCTAACCCATCTGCCTCGATCAATAATCTCTTCAGCTGCACCTTGGACTCTAAATTGCAGTCACGGTCGCACTGCGGGAAGTTGTCAGTCAAACACGGAGTTATCACAGAGACCATCGACAACATTCATGTGCAGCTGGAAAATCACAGTCTTCATCACCGAGGGAAGGGACGAGATAAAGATTGAGAGAACATCATGATTATCGTCACTTCCATCGCTTTATATCGTCACTGTGACCTTCAACAGTCATCAGTTTAATCAAAATCACCGTTATTCCAACCTCCACCACTGTGCACATCACTGTTGCTCCGACCGTCCCTCCGTTATTCCCGTCGTATCTCCGCCAAACAGCATCTCTGATCTCATGTGGCCTGCTGCTCTCGCCTGTCAGCATTTACACACCAAATGACTTTTGACCAGGATTCAAGGCTTTTCTATTTCCACCCCTAATGCGTATGAATGACCTGTTTGTGTATGTCTGTCTGCGTATGTGCATGTGTGTTCGAGGGGATGTGTATGTGTAAGGGTGTTTGTAATGAGGTGATTTTTATTCGTCCTCCCTGTCCTCTTGCCCTGTCAAGTCCACAGATTCAATTTGTGTGTTGAGATAGAAAGAGAGAGATTGTGTGTGTGTGTGTGTGTGAGAGAGAGAGAGAGAGAGAGAGCGAAAGAGAGAATTTCCTGCCAATGGATTCTCATCTTTGAGCCCAGAATCAGAGATGGATGCAGAGATGAATGCTATTTTTTGCCAGGCTGTGTTTACCTCTGTGTGTGTGAGAAAGAAGATGGAGAGCTCGCGTTTAACAACTTGGCAAAAGCTCGTGTGTGTGAGAAAGAGAAGGAAAGAGATAGAGAGAGGAAAAAGGGGGCAGGAGAGAGGAAGAGAGGGGTGATTGGGTGTGAACAGAGGAGTGCGTGGAGAGACGAGGGATTTTGGGGAAAGTGGAATTTCAGATTACAAGAGGGCAGATATATCTGACAGGAGAGACAAGTGCTGCTCTGTGCGTCTTGTGGAGCGCAGCAGGCGGATGAATAAATGATACATATGCACAAAAACAATGCATGTGTCACTTTCACTCAGAAATAGCTCTTTATTAATCACGATATACGTACGCACGCACACACATTTATTCATTAGTGCATACAGATCTGTATGTAATATGGAACATGAGCAATATGTTATCTGGTGTCGTAGACTTAAATCCCATTGGTAACACTTTACTTTAACCATTCTATTTATTATTTTTAAGCAGTATACACTCAGTTACCAGTTTATTAGATACACCTAGCTGAAACTAATGCAGTCTAAAAGCCCTGACACACCAAGCCGACGGTCGGCCGTCGGACAGTTTGGGGCTATCGGTGAGCATACCTCGGCCTAGTTTTTTACGGTGTGTCTAGCACCATGGCTCTAGTTTGCCCGTGTCTAATTTTTTCTGACAATTTAGCATGTGGAATTGGGGCGGCGCACATCAGTGAGAGAAATCACTCTGATTGGTGGTTCAGCTTAAACGAATCATTGCACGAGAAGAGAAACGGACATGAGGAAAGCAAACAAATGAGTAAAGTCAAGAGGAAAAACACAGAAGGCTCTTCTCATTTTTCATCTTCATCTCGTCTGATCATTTCACAACAACATGGCCATCCGGATTGGCGTTAAGTGGTGAATGAGAGTGGTGCGAAAATGGTCGGCGAACGCCGCTTTGTTTCATGTACGTATCATAACAACTGCTAGTATATCCGCCGTCCTCGGTCTTCCTGGTTCCCTTTTTGAATGACAAATACAGACTACTGCCACCTGCTGTTGTGGAGAGTTATTTCATCTCACACAGGCGCAGAACGTACGTGGTAGTTGGCCACCGGCTGAAGTCTCTGTAGTTTTCTGGGCCTTAATGCAACAATCATGCAATAAATCCTTCATGAAAGTTTTAATGTTCAGTTTTTGTTGAAACAGTTTCAGAGAGGTATTGATCAACTCTATGACCATTTTGCAGGTTGTAGTTTGAATTGCTTTGCATTATACAGAGAGGTGTTTCTGTTATTTAGCCTACCATTATTGATATAAATGGGGTGGAAAAAGTCACTTAAGTACTCACATAATCTGTGTGTGGTACAAAAATGTAGCGCTTCATTCAATAGAAAAACCTTTTTGTCTACTACCACAATCCAGGCAGTAATTGTGTCTCCTGCACAATGTAATTGGGAAAACAAATTAGTAATATATAAAAGGAGTTTCTAAGAGAAAGAGAGCTATTGCACAGTACCCATAACAACGTCCATTAATAGCTTGCATTCCGCTTCTGCAATATTTACCCAACAGAAATGTGTGCTATGCAAAGGAAGTCACAGAAATGAGGACTTGAGACTTGACTTGGACTGCTTCAAGACCTGACTCATTGGAGACTTGAAAACTTGACTTGAAAGCAAAAAAGATGTTACCTGTGCATTTCAAATGTTGACTTGGTAAAATCCTGGAACAATGAAAATAAACAAAACAGCAATGATCACAGCTTGCATAATTATGCATGAAATCATAGAGTGCTGCAGGAATGAATCCTAAAACCCAGAAATGAGTCTGGAAGTCGACGGGTTTTTTGAATGGGTAGGGCTGTCAATCGATTAAAATATTGAATCTACTAAACATCATCACGCCGACTCGTCTGCCTTTACAGCCTCGTTGTGTATACTCGTGCTCATGCAACTGTGGTGTAGTTCATTTATAGCCTAACGTTAGCTTTTTACTTCTGGCGACTGCATTCACACTTCAAAAATGATAAAAGTGGTGTTCATTTGTGGAGATTATCTTACGAAATAAAACATGTAAGTATCATAAATGTTTATTTGCCACAGAGTTTATTTTCTGCAATAATCCAAAACCCAACAGAAAAAATCCCATTGGCTTTTTGTCGAGGGAACCAGGGTGATGCTAAAATTCCTGGTTGGCCTACAGAAATACGTCATCCCTGTATAACTCTATTTGTTCTCAGTTATGTAAAAACCCTATTAACTCAGCTGTAAAAGCAAAATATTCTGATGCTGTGTCATTTTAATGGTCAACATTTGACTTGACTCATGCTCGTGCTGGCAGAACACGTGATGCAAACTAATCATGCAGTGCCACCAGTGCCTCTTTAATCTGTTCACAAGGTTGAGTCATGAGGTCTCAATAGAGTCTCACGCAGAGTAATTTCTACAAGCAGGATTTTTATTCCAGCAAGACGATGAGTAAACAGCTTTACACATCAGTCCAAACATGCACTAAAATACACGTCGAATAATAAATTAGACTCGTTCCTAAGTGATCAATCACGAGGCTGTTATGACTCGCAGTATGAAATGGTGCGTAATGATACAATGGTTGCTGCGGGGCTGTTAGTGTATGCTGACTATGCAAGACTGGGAACAGAGTGAGTCTTATTTTCTGGCTTATGATGATGATTTAAGTTTATGCTCAGAGGAGGTGTGTCGGTGTTCAGTCACGGTGGAGGCTGTGAAATCTGCTGAGCTCATTATATTTTTAGGTCTAACATAAATAAACAAAAACACGTCACACAGGAAGTAAAAATAATGTAGTTCAAAAATTATATTAAGAAAACTTGATTATAAAAACTATAAAATTATAAAAAAAATATAAAAAATATTTTTATAACAGACACTCTAGTTTGGCGATCTATTTTTTATTTGTTTTTGTTGCCGTTCTTAGATGGACCCACTGGTGTTTTCTCCATATTTTCCTCTTCAGTCTTTTTTTGGACATCATTTACTGCAAACTATGGTGAATAGCAGCAGAAAAAACACAAATTTTTGGGTGCGTGGGAACATAAAATGCAGTTGAGAATCAGCTCAAACCTGTCTTCTTTTTAAAAAGACAGGTTTTTTTAGCCACCTGGTAAAAACACTGCATACCGTATGCATGTTTTTCATTTTGTGCCTACGCAACTTTTTGTGCTTCAAACCTATGGAGTCAGATCAGTCTCAATATTAATGAATGCACACAGAAAGATTCACAAATGTATTTTTGGATTTATATATAAATGAGTCTCTCCACATATCATACCCTCTTGGTGGCAAGCTCTTGTGATTGGCTGAAAAGGAGACATCTGATTGGCTACAAATAATTTCCTGTTGAAAAAAAGGCATTTGTGGATCAGGCGACGTCAGGGGAGTCTCTAAAAACTCATACACAAATGCAATGCACAAATGACAAGCAGTTTGTAAATGCAGGTTCAACAGTTTGCATATAAATGTAACAACATCCAAATGTGATTTTGATGAAAATTTAAAATACTTTTAAACACATATATTTGTGGATTTCTATTACATTTATTTAAAAGAAATATTTGTGTGTGCAATACTGTAGAAACATATTTATGAACCATATTCCTTACAGAATAGAGGCCAAGATAAAGAATGAGCATGTTCCTTTAATATAGCTCTCGTTGATTTGATAACATAGAAAGAAAAAGTGTGCTCAGTCTGATAACACATCATTAAAGTCGTCCAATATCTCTCAGGTTGGGTGTGTAGGCTCCAATAAACATCCAAATTAGACGAGCCGGAGCGGCACGCAGAGCAGATCTATCTTGGTTATTGATAAAGCACAGCCATCATCAGCACCACACTCTAATTATCCATGTATCTACCTGACTGAACAGCTGCTACGTGTGCCAGTTGTAAACATTGATATATTTTTGTCAAATGAATAATTACAAAGCAGACAATATTAAAGATAATTGAGAGCCTCTTTTTTCCTTGTGCAATTTTTGTTCAAATTAAGACCACATTTCCCATAAATAATAAATTTCTGTCTTCCTGCCTCGCTCTGGCATACATCTGCATACATTTATAGTCTCCTTGGGTTTTCTACAGGAGATAAAATATGTTGTAATTTATTTTTCTACAAATTTCTCATTCCCTCCACATTCTACAAAAGCAATAAATCTGTTCATCTGCGCTGCACAAATCTCTACATTGTCAAGCCATTAATTACCGTAAAAGTTTTATTGTTTGAAAACAAAGTAAACAAATCTGCCAGTGCGGTGTAAGTTTCAACCTGTTCCCAATACAAATTAACTGTTTTATGTGTAGAAATAAGTGTTACAATATTTGGCTTTTACTCTGTCGTCTTTCAAGGTAATCGCGCTTATTTTTAGAAAAGCCTTGATAAAAGTTGAGTCATACAGGAAGCTGGTGGAAAAAAAATCTCACTGCACTAGCAGATTCTTTTTCACTTGTGTTAAGAAAACAAGACATCTGTGGCTCTATGACTCAGCAACAGACACAAATGCGACCAAAAAGATGGTGGCGTGCTCAATGAGTTAATTTTGAGGTGCACTCGACAAACACTGATGAAAAAGCGTTGAAATCTTCAAACAAAAGAGCAGATGTCACACAATTGTGTGTAGAAGAGCAGTAATGTTGAGTTTTGAATGAATGCATAAAAAGGTCAGGCAGGTATTGTCTCCCGATTTTAACCCGTACGAGGACCTGCTGAAGTCGGGACCGGTCGGTTACTTAAAGCTTGAGTAGGCAGGTTGGAGCAAATATCATTTAAAAAAAGTTATTTATATAAAATGGTCACAATATCCTGACAGTAGTGCATGAGACAGATAATCTGAAAAAAAACATGTGCCTCTTGTGTCCTCCGGTGCTCCTAATGGCATCTGCAAAATTTCACAACAACCAGTCAGAGCCCAGCTGGAGCCTGCTTTCTCTGAGCAGATGTCATGGCTCTGTTTTCAGGGAGAACGGGAGACTTTGGGCAATCACAGGTCATTTCAGAGAGAGAGTTCTAATTTTACAGCTGAACAGTACACTACAAGATGTTTCTGAAAATATTTGAGGCGAGAATTAGGCGTTACAATAACAGAATATTGATTCATAATTGATCAGCGCTGCACCAGCGTAGCATAACCAGAGTTCGCGAGTGATTGACAGTTGCCTCCGTTGAATGAACAACCAATAGGAACGCTCTCTCTCTGAAATGACCTGTGATTGCCCAAAGACTCCCGTCACGGGCTAGATGTCTTAAAGCTTGAATACAGAGCCATGAGGAGGTGCAGAAGTCTAGTTATCTCTCAGAACACTTGAATTACAATATGCTGAAAGGTTATTATGGAATTTTTGCCCAATGATGTCAGAAATATTCTGCCTACTGCAGCTTCAACAGATTAGCTTCTTATCCAAACGTTACTCCTGCTTCTCTACATGTGAGAAGTTTGCACTTCTGAAATTAGATTCAGAGTATATAGAGGAAAAGCGAGTGTAGAGGCTGCCAATCCTCTCAGTGATAGTCTCTTTTGTTTACACTGATTATGCTAACGTCTGAAAAATAAGGAGAAGTTTCATAAAAGCAATAGCACATGATGCATGTGAGGGGAATAAAAAGGCCCGGGAAGATCCTGTCTGCATCCTCGTGGTTCATTTGTCTCCGCAGCGTAGCTGTGACAGCTGTAGAAAAGAGACAGACAGAGCAAAAAAATGGACGTAGAGAAGACGATGCAGAGGCAGCTGACAGTTGAAAGAAGATCAAAATCAGCCACATAACTTCTCCTCATTTTAACACGGGCCCACACATTTCACGCCGCACGTGCACAGACGCCTCCGCGATGTGACAGACGATCGTCTAGCAACGCGCGAGGAAAACAAAACCGAAAACCAACAAAAACGGATCACATAGTATGAGGAGGTGTATTTCATATGCAGAGGAACTACCAGGAACAAAGAGGGACAGAGCATAACAGACTGTGTGTGCATGTGCGTGTGCGTGCGTCTCAGCTAACTTGAGACAAAAGTGGTTCTTAACCACTGAGTTCTGCAAACAAGGAAAAACCAATTTACAAATAATATAAACAGATTAACAGAGCTGCAACTAGAGAGTTGCTGGTTGAGGGTTTACCTTTCATTCACACAGACTCTCCACAACACCACACACACTCTAAAAAGTTATGGTTTTAATTAGAATCAGATTTCAAAGTGCGTACGTGCTTTGGGGCAACAAAGATTAGCCTCAAATAGCCGATTATCTCCTGGAAATTAGCATCTTTGCCTGTTTGCAAAAGTCTGTGTGTCTTGTCCTAAAGCATCTAATTTGAATTCTTCAAATGTGAAATTTGCAAGGTGGGACTCACATTCACAGACAGATGTCTCTTGGGATTATGCAAAATGGTCGAAACCTCGCTGTAAATCTGCAGCCTAGTCAGATCTTTTCCACCCAGCACCTAAAACCATATTAAATCTTCCGCAGTACATTATTTTGGTGAGGAAAAATGACTAATAGAATAATCCCTCATCCTCGCTTTAGAACTATAAGCTCGTCACAAATCCAAAACAATGCCTGTCTGTCGTCTGAGGCAGAGGAAAACCAAAAATAAGCTGTGAAGAAGTTGTTTTTGTGATGGGAAAGGCAGGTGAGGTGCCGTGAAAGAAAGAGCTCATTTTCTAGCATCAAACGGTGTTTGAGAGAGAGCCTAAGTCCTGTGATAGCAGGTATGAATGTGAGGTGCTTCATTTGGAATAGATTTGTAGAAGTGCCCAACTATGTTTCACCACATGAATATTCATCTGGGAAAGCTCTTTATCCAGTGGAATATTTATGTGATTCAGATATACCACAACTTGGCTGTTTTGTTCACCTCTCGGCTCTCACCGCTCTCATCGTGTTGTTTTCAGACTCTCCCGGCAGCTGTTTTCAGTGTAAAAGCTCTAAAAACCAACTGCAGGACCAAACACCAGACAGATAAAGTCAGCAGCTAATTTAGCAGCTAATGATCCCGATTTTTTCCAAAGGAGTTGGCAGAGACCAAAAACTGAGTTAAAAGGAGAGTAAATATTAGACCTACATTCACCGAGTGGAAACAAACACGACTCCAAATGAATGCTAATGTTGTCTGCCGGATGTGTAAATAAATAAGTAACTCTCCTATGTTGAAGTATTCACAGCTTCTTAAAAGGGTTAAGTAAAGGTAAGTTAAAGTCCTGCATCGAATATCTAATTTAGATAAAATTACAAGAGTATTGTCAGCTAAAAGTATTTAACTCTCGTTCAACATGATATTAGTCTGCCACGATAATGGTCCTCACGTGTCCACGACTATACTGTACTATGACTTTTTATGACGTACTATAGGCTGCTATGAATTTTGTGACATACAATACTATGACTTTTTATGACATACTATACTATAACTTTTATGATATACTATACTATGACATTTTTGTAATAAACTATACTATGACTTTTTATGACGCACTATTATTTATAACATTTTTATGACATACTATACTATGACTTTTTATAGTATAGACTATTATGACTTTTTTGTAACATACTATACTATGACATTTCTGTGACATACTGTACTATAACCTTTTATGACATGCTATAATTTTTATGACATACTATACTATGACTGTTTTTGTGACATACTATGAACTTCTATACTATGACTTTTTGTCATTTTTGTTACATATTATCCTATGACTTTTTTAGTTTTCTTATGGCTTTTTTATACTATCGGATCCTGGTGAAGTTAGTTTAAGTACTTTATAAAATGTTGGGTAGTTTAATCTACAACATCATATTCTATAATCTGATTTTATGGTTTATATGTAAAAATCTCCTTCTGCAAAGTAACTACAGCTGACAAATATACATAGTGGGCTATAAAGTACAATGTTTCCATCTAAAATGTATTAAAGTAGAGTTAAAAAGTAATAGAAAATACAAGCACAAGTACCTCGGGATTGAGTAAATGTAGCTACAGTTGATAAATTCCACCACTGCATTATTTGAATTGGAGCATATTGTTTGTCAACAATATCTACATGTTCAAACATATAGATATAAAGGACACTTGCTGCTTTAGGAACAGGCTGGTTCACTTGTAAATGATACAAGTTTGTGTACGAGTGAGATGTTATCTGGGAGAATTGATAAAGAGAGATTTATAATGCTCCGCGAGAGCATTGTAAGGGCTTTGTAAGGGCCTGTATTACAGCGTATCGCATGTTTTCAGGAAAATATGACACCTCGAAGATAAGAGCATAAAATCATCAAATGTAGTGGATTTTCCCGCCTTTCTAGAAGTGTTAAAGTCACATTTTTCAAGCATGTCACAGCTGAATAATGAAGAAATATCAACAAAAAACAGAAACAGACTGAATCTGACTTCTATCGGGACCAATATGTCAAACACAGCTAGTTTATCTTTGAAGGAAATAAATATGTTTTTGTTTGAAATACGGGCAAAAAACTTTGGTACAAAACATCATAAATCATTTAGAAGAAATGTAACTTGATGCAGAAGATGACTCAGTCAAGAAATTTAAAAAAAGTTATGTCTTATTACTTTATTTTCTGGTTGTAGTTTAATCAGATTTGACAGTTTGAATTAATCTCTTTTTGTGGTTTCGACACATTCAACAACCTCCGATTTTATGGATGTGCTTCATCTTCAGTGGACGGCGTATAAAAAGAGTAGCAGGCATTACGATACATCTGAGTGGTGTTGAATGGCCCTTTTAATATGTGCATGTTCGCCAAGTATTCAAACACGATACAGAGAAATGAGGAGGTTGGCATAACAAAGGAGGAAGCGCTGGTGAAATATGACGGTGGTCAAACAGATTATTAACAGCTTGATGTGTCTGAGTGGAACTGTAACCGTGCAAATGAAGCTTTGATGCAGCACCTCCAGCTCGCTCAGAGATGTCCATCAAACTGTGTTATGCTGGTTGAGTAAGCAATTCTTCACAGTGTATTTATACAAACAGTGGAGGTGAGAAATGATTTCTTAACTGTTTTGACCGTATTATATTATTTTGGCTAATTATTTGAGGTGCCTTTTCACAAGCAACATCCCTTAACAGCTCAATGCCATGGCTTTCTTATTGTCTAGCCTCTCCAGTTTACGGTCACTCACTAATTTGAGTACTCTCTATGGCCAAAAATATGTGTAGCATTAAAGGGATAGTTTGGGTGTTTTTGAAGCAGGGTTGTATGAGGTATTTATCCATAGTCAGAGTATTACCTACAGTAGACGGCGGTCAGCACACCCCCAGTTTGGAGAAACGGAGAAGAGAACCAGCACGGAACCAAAGCAATGTACTGCTGTGGACAGGGGCAGCAGCAAAACATACTTTAGCCACCTAAAAGAAAGACCAATTTAAAAAAATAAATATCGGTTTAAGGGCACTTTCACAAACCAACATTTAGTTAATTTCAATTAAACTCTGGAGTGGCTTAACCTTTGGTGCAATTTGTTTGGGCAGCTGTGGACGCAGTAATCGAACTCTGATGCGGACCAAAACAGCCGGTCTGAGACCGCTTGCAAGAGGTGGTCCCGACTGTTTCCAAGCGAACCAAAACGCAGGCTGCCTGTGCGGGCATTTGTTGAGATGGACTGAGGTAAAGGACAGGTTAACATGAGTGGGAGAGGACTGACCTGGACTTCTGCAGAAGTCTAATGTTTGCTTGGCATCAGGACCGAAGAGAACATGCAGAATATGCTAAACAATGACATTTGAGATAAACTGGAGGGTTTTGTGCGCACAGTAGATCAGCGCCAATTCAAAGTGAAAAAACTTTGACAGCAGTGGTTAAAAGCCTGTGATTCACTGCAGTGGAAGTGGAAGTGGAAGCTCTCAAGACAAAAAAGATAAATTTGCTCTTTTGTACACACCCCTCAGCAAATCATTTCTTTTATTTGTGCACTGTGAAAGTGAACCAGACTGAATAGAAAACTAACCAAAAGTATAAATTTTACTGATTCGGACCAGCCAAACGGACTATGGATTGTGAAAGCACCCTAAGAGTACGCTATATTTAGAATATTATCCAACAGGGAACTGAACTGAAAGTGAAACTTATCTAAACTGTTTTTTTTAACCTGTCTAGTGGTTTTGAAGAGAGCATAGATAAGTTTCACTTTCAGTTCAGTTCCCCATCGGAAAGGGCCGTCTGATGGCAAGATAAAGCAGTGAAAATATTCTAAATATAGCGTACACTTAAACTGATATTGATTCTTTTAGGTGGCTTAAATACGTTTTGCTGCTGCCCCGTCCACAGCAGCACAATGCTTTGCTCCCGTGCCAGTACTCCTGTCTGTTCTCCAAACTGGGGCCATGCCAACCATCATCTACTGTAGGTAATACAGTGACTATGGATAAGTACCTCATACTACCCCACTTCAAAATACCCACCACCATCCTTTCAAACCCCACATGTGAAAACTTCCGAAATCGAGAGCATTTATCTGCTGCTTTAACAGCCTACACTATTTTAGGAGGACTTTTCCTCAAGGATTTACTCCCATTCGAGAGCATTAGCGAGGTCGACCACTGATATTGGGCGATAAAGCCGACTCACAGTCAATAGTGGTGTTGTATGAGGTTAAGATCAGCTCTGTACAAGCCAGTTAACTACACATTCCTGTCAGATTACTTTCTAACATGCAGCTGTTTTGGCATCTGATAATCTTTTAAATTTGGGGATATATCACTCAAACCAGATTTCCTGGATTGTATTTGATCTTCTCACCAGCATGTGTAGCATCATGCCTAATGCAGCCCCCTTTTTGTAAACACAGCTTCTTTTTTGTTAACAGTCTGAATGCAGCTTTAAGTGTCAATCCTTAAGATTTCAGTCCTGGTTGATTTGGTGACACCTTATTTACAGGTTTTAACAGCCAATGTGGTTTAATACCACAGGTCACAGAATAATAAGGGCAGAAAAACAAACTATTGTCAGGCAATAATTGGCCTTTTTCCATCATTCTGAATGCGACCATGATCTGATTGTATGCTGCGCACGGTATGAGTCTGCGAACAGCCGAAATTAGTTGGTTACCTCGCTGAGAAGTTGGAGGTGTTCAGCCTGTCGCCTGCAGCTCTACATCTAACAGCTCACTGTGTCTGCTCCTTCCTTCCTCCATTACTCCCTGCAATATTTAAAACTGTCAAAAAAATGCCGAAAATGACCGCTGTCCTATTTTTGTAGATGCAGTTTTGATGAAAGATAGCTGTCAAAAAGTCAAAGCTCACTAACAAACACATTTAATTTCAAGTAGGGCTGTCAATCGATTAAGATATTTAATTAATCGCAAATTAATCACACATTTTTATCTGTTCAAAATGTACCTTGAAGGGAGATTTGTCAAGTATCAACATGGGAGTGGAAAAACTGCATGTGATTATCATAAAGTGGGTGATAAAGGGGAGAACTCGTGGGTACCCATTTCATTCACATATCTTAGCTAGTATGACGTGGTTGGTACCAAAGGATCCCCTAGGTTTTTTAGTTTTATATGATACCGGTATCTTCACTCAAGCTTTAAAACTGAGCCTGACACACCCTAAAAATTGCATGTTGCGTTAATGTGTTGTAGAAATTAGTGGCGTTAAAACAAATTTGCGTTAATGCGTTATTATTGTGTTAATTTTGACAGGCCAAATTTGGATGGACTCGTGTTTCGCCACTTAAATGTGGTTTAATGTGAAACTGCAGCCGTAGGAAATGTTTAGTTTGCATTAGCAGTAACTTAATACAGCATTTTCTCCTGAATGTTGCCATAGACACCTCGTTTGTAATACTGCAAATATCAAAATATTGCAGGGGTGTAGATACTATGGTTGGGTGATATGTAAAATTTTTCCAACAGCCCAAACAACCATCGTATGTCATTATATTCACGCAGGTGTTTATGCACCCACGGCACACAGTCCCCCTCTCCACTGCAGGAGTTTGAGCTGTTGAGATCAGCTGTTCTAGCAGCATCGTAAAACACTTCATTCAACTCAAAAGTAGTAAAACCCAAAACCGTCTTGGTTAATCTTTCCAACAATCACCAACTCCAGTTTGATCGAAATAAACCCTTATTTCGCCAAGCTAGTTGTGAAAATATGCCGACTCTGCATGTTTTTTCTCTCTGCCCGCTGAGCAGCGGCTGATCGGCTATCGTTCTTCAGAGGCAGACCGCTAAATTAGCTAAATAAAAATCCCTCAATCAATCTCCCTTAAAAAACAACTGGTGATGTACTTAGCCAATTGCTGATAACAAATATATTCATCCAGTCGCCCAACCCTAGTTCATACATAAACCTATGCATTTTAAATACACAGAAATACACGTATTCCTCATCTCATTCACAATCTCTCCTTCCCCTCCATCGCAAAACCTGCCTCTCTCTGTTTCTCTTTCACTCTCCGTCCTCTTCTGTTAGTGCATGTGTTTGTGTGAGAGTTTTTGTGTGTATCCAGGATGTAAAAACACATTCATCACATTGTGCTAACAGTGGCTCGCTGCCTGCTCCTTCCTTTCTTTCCAACTAATGTGTGAATGTGCATGCTCATGTTCAGGGGGGGTTGTGCGTGAGTTTGCTTGTGCAAAGGCATTTAGTTTACACAGAATCATGTTTTATGTATGTAGCGCGTGGAAGCATTGTGGCTGTAATGCATGTCTTAGCAAATCAACCAGCTGTGCATTAAAGCTGTGTTTGTGTACATGTCAGCTTTATATTGGTCAATTCAGTGAAGCAGTGTCCTTAGGTCAACAGATTTTATGAGGTTTAGACAAAAGGTTTACTGTGTCTCATCAGATCACGCACACACATCCTCCGCATGTAGGGTCATTCCAATCACACCTCTCGAGTCACAGTTGCTATGAAATGACCTTGGCAACGTTTCTGGCGGTTAGTATCGAGTCGGCTGAAGCCTTGGCGTGATGAGGTGTTGACCTCGGCTCCCACCTGGTTAGTAGCTGCTTTGTGTTTCATGTCACAGAGCAGCTTTCCTACACACACACACTCACAATATAAGTTAGGAGGTGGACACAGTGTTGTTTCTCGTCCCCATACACTGAAAATAATGAGGCTGCTGGTTCCCATGATGCCTGACTGGCCGAGTCCCCCCTCCCTTGACGGCCAATCGAGTGGCAGAAACCCGCTCATTGGAGCTTAAGCAGGCACGCACACATTGTTGTACGTACACACACACAGTCTGACTTCACCTAATGCTGATTTAGCAGCACATACCATCTGTCAAGAATGATTAACCTTTCCATCAATCACTGCTTTCTCCATTATCCAGATACACATTTACAAAGCAGCCACACGCCGGCTCTCACAGGTACTGAGTGAAACACATTCATATAAACTAGGGATGCACGATATGGAGCCGATACAATAACTGATAATTACCTGTTTCTCATGGGCATAATTTCACACTTTTGTAATTTAAAAAGAAATTTATAACCTTTGGTTTATTACGCACACCTGAGGTGGGTGATTTAATATTCCATAGCTCTGACCCAACCAGATGCCTGTACTATGAAGCAGGATTCAGGGTTAGCGTGGTAACTTCAGGGTTAACCCTGCATTTTTAGTCCTACAATGGTGATTCACTTCTTTCCGGGGTAGGTAGATCACCATGGTAATTTATGCTGCCCACGTAACCTGCTCTGCAGCAGGTTGTGTTGTAGATAAGAGATCAACTCGTATAAAAGCACCGCCTACTGACCAATCAATGCTCGGTGCGCAGATCATATGATAATATTACAAAGTCATGATCCAGGCTAAAAACAACACAGTTTAAACTGACAAATGCAGAAAGGACAGCTGGCAAAAAAAATGCTGACTGTGAATTAACAGCTGGATAACTAAGGTTGCATGGATGTTGGCGGCATAGTATCGTGATATTTTGAGTGGCAATATTGTATCGTAACACAGACTTCAAGTATCAATCTGTTATTATACAAACTATTAACCTTTTAACAATCAGTGAATACAGTGAAGATACTGGCATCATATGAAACCAGAAAACCTGAGCAATAGACAGGTACCAACCATGTCATACTAGCTTGTTGGGAAGAGCACTAAATAGCTCCAAAATTACACTAAATTTTGCCAAGGAAAAACTGGCAAGGCCATTTTCAAAGGGGTCCCTTGACCTCTGACCTCAAGATATGTGAGTGAAAACTGTATCTTATTATAAAAAAAGGTAATAAATCACAATATATTGAAATATATCTTAAGATTGTATCATGACTCAAGTGTGATAATATCGTATCACGGGACTCTGGTGATTCCCAATCCTATTGGATATACTAACGTTACATGGACACTACAAGGCCAAATTGTACAATACTGCCGGCAAAATATTTCCACTAATTAAATCCATGTTGTACTTTATAACCGCGGTGGTTATGTCAAAGCAAGCGACTAATGTGCCTGTTTGGAGATTGATGCATCCGCTGAGTGTATTTCACCATATTTCTGACCTCAAGTATTGTTGGCCGGACTTGGGTGTGTGTTTTTTGCTGTGAACCAGAGTGTATTTCACCATGTTTGTGACCGTTTACATCCAGTCAACACTCTCTCACTCTTGTTTACTCTCAGATGGGTTCAGATCAAATTATGCTCTTGAAGGTCCTTTGGGTGTTTCTTAAAAGCATGTGTGTGTTTGTGAACATACAGTACTGTAGGTTATGTTTACTATGTGCATTTTCTGCTGACACACACAACTGTATTTGCACACATGAGCAAACACAAAGGCATACTTATGTTTATTATTCAGTGTGTGTATGTGAGAGAGAGAGAGAGAGAGAGAGAGAGAGAGAGAGAGAGAGAGAGAGAGAGAGAGAGAGAGAGAGAGAGACCAAATTACAACACAGTTAAAACTAAACTACATCACCTATTGGCAAACACAAACAAAGGCACAGAGCAGAATGCAGTGCTATCTGGAAACAGCCTGAAACAGAGCTACACCTCCTCACCAAATGGGACACATATAAAAACATCAGGGAAATATATTTCAAAAGAATTAACTTAAGTTAATTCACTTTTTCTACAGCTCTCAGATGAAGATAAACTATCAGTCCTACTGGGGGAGGACACTAAGAGCTGTGAGCTCTTAGTAGCAGTCTGCCATAAACTGAGGGATAGGGACAGGGACAGGGACAGGGACCTGTTGATATCGTTGTTCCAACAAATTTTGACTTATTTTATTGATGTTAATGAAATGTAATTAATGTAAATTCAATTTTTCATCATTTGAATATGCTTTGGCAATATGTACAGTGTTACGTCATGCAAATAGACCCATTTGAATTGAATTGAATTGAGAGACAGAGAGGCAGAGAAACAGAGAGAGTGAGAGAGAGAGAGATCATCTGTGTATTCCTGCACTGACCTCTTGCACTGTGCTGATCTCTGTATATAGACATACTGTACCAGGGTTTTCCACTAGTGCATAAAATATCACCAACTTTATTATTAGAATTGTATTTCATATATTATGCAAAGGAATGTCATTTTTACTTGGTATATCAAATGTGAGAAATTGATGAAATATGGTTCTTTGTTGGTCCTTTTTGGCCGCTCCAAGCACCCGTACCGTAAAACCACAAATAGACGAGCTTCAAATGGGCTCAGTCAGTTTCCAATAGTAGCTGCCGAGCCACAGGGGCACCACAGTGGCACTCTGTCGGCAGCTGACTGAAGACACGCCCTGGACTCACTGTCAGCTCGCTGCCGCTGTCAGTGATCAACCTTGCTGTCTCTTCCCTCTGCAGTCAGCTGTTTGTAGTTTAGATAATCTCAACATGTATTCTTGGGTCAATGTGACTGATTCAGTGAGAGCAGGGCCCCGTACTACAAACCAGGATTTGGTTAGCGAGGTAACTTCAGATATAACCCACGACAGTGGTTCACTTTTTACCGAGGCAGATCGCCATGGTAATTTATGCTGCACTCCTAAGCTGCTCCGCAGCAGGTTATGTTCCAGATGACAGATCAATCCGTATGGAAGCACCGCCTACTGACCAACCAGAGCTCGGTGTGTCATAAATCATAATCCAGGCTAAAATCACATCCCTGCATTTAACAGTTTCACAGTGATTCAAGTGTGGAAACATTGTGGAGCACAATGTAGAACTAAATGACAGCAGTAACAATGCCCCAGTGCATGCTGGGAGAGTTCCCAACACACCTACTTCATGTAACTGCAGTTACACTTATGCAAAGACATTGCATTTCCTAGAAGTTCTTCACAATAAAAGGTCAACAGGAACACATGAATGAAAGCTGCTAGATGACATGTGAAATTTAATCTACTCATTTTGTGTACACGATGCAGGGATGGAGAGGCATACAGAACACAAGAGAAGGATTAGACAGCAGCTTCCTCAGGCAGCATCCAGCGAATTACATTTCACACTTTTTGCTTCTAAAAGCTTTCTTTTCTTTTTCGTCATAGTTTAAAGAACTCTGACAATCATGAGATCAGTTCCAGTAAAAGTCAAAATGATCTTCAGCAGTTTTAGTGCAGAAGTTTGTTTGTATTTCTGTAATAGTTCTGTGTCAGTACTATTACCACATAAAGAAGACATAACAACTTATTTATTTTGACCTTACCTGAAGCTCAGAGATGATTTGCTGCACCTCTTTAGCGAAGTGAAACACCACCATGTCAGCCGACTTGCTGGGGTCAAGGGTCATCAGTTCCTGTGAACATATGTTTGAGGGTTATTGGGAGTTATATTCATTTAAAAAAAGTTGATTAAAAAGAAGACTAAGTCATTTGATCAATAATTTTGATTAAGAATTTTGTTTTTTTTAGGGTCATAAAATATGACGACAGACATTCAAAGCTTCATGCAAAAACCTCAATAGAAGCTTTGAATGTAAAAAAAGACATTTGGTAGCCTGATAGTAAAGGTACTGGTATTGGTACTATACTTTTTTAAACAATACCCAGCCTTACTAAGGACCATACAGTAACTACTGACATCAGAAACTGATACAAAATATACTCCCATCACATCACAGCTATTTGAAGCAAACTAGGGGAGATCGATAACCGAGATATAGAAGGATTTGGCTCGATGGGAGATTTGACCTCTGACTCAGGTGGGGAGAATAGAAACGTAAGAATTAATATATTACCAAGATTGTTGTTTTTGTTCTAGTAATTGTGGTTTCTAATTCTACTTTTAAAAAATTAGACAAAAATTCTTATGGCAAAATAACACAAGGTAGAATTAAATATAAGACACTTCTTTGCCCAAAAGAGAAGGGAGGGATTAATTTACCTGATAAAAAAAAATACTATTAGAGATATAATTATGTGGATAACTAAGGAGACAGATGCTGTGTGGGTGTCAAAATGTACCGGTGGAATCACTTCTACTCTTGACTGAAGCAGATCGGTGATGTCTGACTGGATCAAGGGAACGTTGAAAATATGTTTAGAAGTACAAAAGAAATGAAAACTACCAAATTCCTTTTCTGGGGCCACTAAAATAGCAACAAACTCAGATTTCTTACCATCTATTATGGACTAATAAGGGTGTAACAGATGGACAAACAAGGGGTTAATAAATATCACACAAGTGTTTAATGAAAAAACCACAAAGTCATTCTAACAACTTTCACAGGAATTGAACCCACCAGCTCATGATTATTAGACTACGACTTTACCTTTGGAAACATAAGGAATGGGAGAATGTTTGTAAAACACCGTCCAGACTAGAGGAACTGTTAATGTCACTTGGCACGAAATGAAGGGATACCAGTATTTATATGTCTGTCTGAGTATGATCTGACCTGGATGTGTTGCAGTACTTTGTCCTTGACTGCTTGTTTCTCCTCAGGGCTGTAGCCGGGCATGGACAGCAGGTTGTGGATGTAGCTGAAGATCTCCCCCTGACACACACACACACACACACACACACACAGACACACACACACACACACACACACACACACACACACACACACATTGTAAATGCTTTATTTGAATTCACCAGTTACATTACAATAGTAAACAGGTCTTCTACAGCCTGCACCACACAGCCAGGTTACCTGTTACAGCTGAGATTGAGCTATACATGTCACTAGCTGTCTAGCACACAAATGTAACCCATACCAACCAAATGTATAGTCTGATAAATACCTTTCTTAGGGGGTCTCTGAGGTAGCAGTCAATGATCCTGTCATACAGATGTTGCTTCTCATAAAGAAATTCACATATTTGGTAGCTGGAGGGAAAGACAGTGAGACACAAAGACATGTAAGTGAGTCCACGTGATTAATTAATGGATTTATTCGTTTTTATTTCTTATTACTGACTAGAAGAACTCGACACACAGTGCTGAGCTGCATCTCAGATTAATCTTCAGGTTCCCAGCTTTCAGACGATGTACACCACCTCTATGTGACATCTAATGCGGACTATTTATCAACCCCCAAACATCCCGTATAGGAAGGTATACAATGCTAAAATTACTTGAATACAATTATTCAATGCAAATGTCATTGGCCGGTTACTCACAACTTGGCCTTCTCTGCCAGAGCCAACAGCCTTCCTTCATTGAACTGGACCACCCCCCCGACCTGCAGCAGCTCCAGCAGGACCTACAAAACCATCACAACAAAGACCAGTCACATGACACGATGACATCGTCTAGCAAATCACAGACTGCACACATGAGTGTACAGGTACAACATGTTGTTTTATATATACTGTGTGTGTGCATGTATATGTGTGTCTGTATATACTGTATATATACTGTATGTATATATACAGTATGTGTGTATATGCTTGGCAGAGCAAACATAGCTACCCAAAGTGACAGCAAAGGAGAGACAGAGAGAGAGAGAGAGAGAGAGAGAGAGAGAGACGGTGAGAGACAGAGAGACGGACAGAGAGAGAGACGGACAGAGAGAGAGGGAGAAAGAGAGAGATAGAGAGAGATGGAAAAAAAGAGAGAGAGAGGGAGAAAGAGAGAGATAGAGAGACGGAAAGAGAGAGAGAGAGAGAGAGAGAGAGAGAGAGAGAGAGAGAGAGAGATTGCTCCGTGTTTTCTTCTCCAACCTGCTGCCTCTCAGTGTGTCGGGAGTCATCGTCTGGGCAACACAGGAACTCCAGAACCTGGACAGACAGTAAGAGCAAAGCTGTAGATGAATGTTGGGAAAGGACGTTACTCCAGCTGAGTGCAAAGCTTCTGGCACGCTGGGAAGGTACCTGCAGATCAAAACACTATATCTGCTGGATGGGTATCTCCGGATAGGAAGGAGTACTAAACTTACGAGATACCAGTGGAACTGAAAAACCCCAGGTTCATTTATTTATTTCCCCGTCCCTTGTGCATCATACAGTACCCTGTACTGCCTATACAAGCAGCTGGCTCTGAGTGAAAGTATCAGGATCATTTGATCTAGAATGAAATACCTTTACCTGATCAAAGAGCTTCCTGTTCACAAAAAGCGTGTTGTCTGGCTTGGCCAACTGGCGAGCCAAAAACGTGAAGAGCCCGCCCACCTGGGATGGAGTAAAGTCTGGGTTGTCCACCATCACCTAGGTAACCAGAAAGACACATTTCTGTAGTTGTTAATGACATTAAAATCACCTCTCTTAAACCATCAGTCAGTTTTGTCCAGGATAACAGAGACAAGATGACTCGGAGCCCTTCAAGTGAGATAAATGCTGTTCTAGTGTGTTGTTGGTTTAATACTCTAGTAACAACCAAGAGAAGGTTTGTGCTGCAAAAGCACAAGATTACAGAGCCTGTGTTCATGCTCCATGCTGTCTTCACTATTGACAAACCAGGTGAAACAAACAGAACAGAACATGGAAGGATTGTTTGTGATTTTACCTGAAGTAAGATGTCCACTATCCTTTGCTGGTACTCAAGGGCCTGCTTATCGTTCTTAAAGTCTTCAAATGTCTAGAACGAAGTAAGAACCAAATCAGAAATGACAGAAAAATTCTACAAAAGCAAATCTCACCTTTCAAAATGTGACAGTCCAATTTTCTAAGAAGGAAAATGAAGACACAACATATAGGTAGCCTGGTGGAATCGACCGAAACAAGACTAATACTGCAACCAATCACAGAGCTTCTAACGCTCAAAGCTGATTGAATGAATAATTCTCAATATTTCTCTGGATTAAGTGACTATTAAGAATAATTAAACATTAATAACATCAACAAAACATAAGCATGTGTTTGTTTTTCAAATCCTAATGTTTAATTTAATATAATAATAATTATTATTATTATTAATATTATTTATTGCACACTAGCCTGTTAGCACGGCCTTAAGGAGTATACAGAATACATACATTCCACTGCAGTATTGTTAAGATGCGTGACAGATACAACATTTAGGTACCATCCTCACACAACTCTCAGAACTGGTGATTTTTGAGAGCAGCATTACTAAAAAAAAAATAATTATTATTATATACATCATCCACTTTTATCAATCAGAACCACAATATATATTATATATGATCTTAGATCATATATAATATATAATATAACCTTCAGTCAATTATGAGATGGTTCTACTCTGACACCAGGTCATGGTAATGTTCTTAAACAGACTGGAAAAGGACATTACTCCAGCAGAGTGCAAAGCTTCTGGCACGCTGGGAAAAACGGAGGTCCCTGCAGAGTTTAAAGACTTTCTATATTTGATGGCTGGGTATCCTCACACAGAGTTCATGTCCTGCTAAACGCTCAGAGGTGGTGATGAAGGACTCGTTTGTGTACCGATGACCTACTTTAAACCTGCAATAACAGATTTTCTTTGGCCACTTGGGAGCTGAAGAAACAGGTTGTGAAAACAACACTGACATATCTGCAGTTTAACTGGTTAGCAAACAGTTGCATATTTACACATACACAGTTAAGAAGCAACATTATCTTGGAGTTTTTTTTAAGATTATTTTTGGGGCTTTTATTTGACAGGACAGTGGATAGACTGGAAAGGGGGAGGAAGAGGTGGGGGGCGACATGCAGCAAATGGCCACAGGTGGGATTCGAACCTGGGCCACTGTGGTAAAGACTCAGCCTTGGTATATGGGAACCCGCTCTACCAAATGAGCTATCGGGGCGCCCGGAGTCGTGTTTCTGACTACCTGCCAAATCTCTTTTAGCTTTGTTTTGGTCTCTACCAACTCCCGAAGGAAATATCTGTGTCTGCCTGCTGTTTGCTGCTGAGCAGATAGTGTCCAGTGACTATAGTGTTCTCTGAATACAGCTGCCTGCTGGAGCTGAAAAACAACGCTACAAGAACGGTGACAGTGAACCAAAACAGTAACGTTGTGGGCCGGACAGATAAACAATGAACTGAAACTCATTATATATATATATATATATATATATCAATAGATTTGGATGATAATTCTCTGCAGGTTCCAACGATCCCATGTCATATCGTCATTTAATACACTGTTATTATAAAAATATTGACCATAGCTGCTTCAATTATCGTTGGCTGTGAGAGGGACTGATGAGGAACAAATGCAGCACAGACTACACTGCAGTCTATAACAGCCAATAAAGTTATATATTTGAATTCATATATTCAAGATCCAGTCATCCAGTCTTTCAACACACATTTATCAGCATGACAAGGGTTAAAATGATATGAAGAAATCTCACCATGGCGAGGACATTGAGGAACTCCCGGGTATCAAAGTGGAGGAGTGTACGAATAAACGGGAAAACCTCCTCCTCCTCTAACGAGTCGGCTGAATGGAGACGGATCAGGAACTCAAACACCTGACACAAAAAGCACACAGAGACACATGCACACACACAGCGTTAGCCCTATAACAGCGGTTATTCCTGATCACCACCCTTCAAACACCCCAAGCATTGCTCATCAGGCTCAACAACTGGGACAAACTGAGCCAGTAAATGAAGAGAATGCACCGAACCAACAACGGTCACACTCCTTCAGGGTATCCATGATACAGAGTACCAGTCACACTCCTTCAGGGTAGCCATGATACAGAGTACCAGTCACACTCCTCCAGGGTACCCATGATACAGAGTACCAGTCACACTCCTCCAGGGTACCCATGATACAGAGTACCAGTCACACTCCTTCAGGGTACTCATGATACAGAGTACCAGTCCTACTCCTTCAGGGTACTCATGATACAGAGTACCAGTCCTACTCCTTCAGGGTACCCATGATACAGAGTACCAGTCCTACTCCTTCAGGGTACCCATGATACAGAGTACCAGTCCTACTCCTTCAGGGTACCCATGATACAGAGTACCAGTCACACTCCTTCAGGGTAGCCATGATACAGAGTACCAGTCCCACTCCTTCAGGGTACCCATGATACAGAGTACCTTATTGTGTGGGACTGATTGGGATCACTCTTCTATGTGGAAGAAGAAAACTTGAAGCTGTAACTATACATTATGGTGAGTGGAGTCAGTTAATATTGCAGTGTGCTCTTATTTTGATAGGCACGTGTAGTCAGGAAGTAGTTCTGTAGGAAATGCTAGTGTGATGTCAGTTGCTATACAACAGTGCTCGGCAATATAGACCACGGGAAGTTAATCACAGTGAATTCTGAACACACAACACAACACACATCATTTACTCACAACAAGCAGGGGCATTTTAGGCTTGTGAAAATTCTAATTATAGCCGACTGTTCTACTGGGTTTACACATGGTTGGCGGGGCTGAAAATACTCGGCATTGGATTACTGCTACTGGAGACATTACTCCTTGGTTTGAGTCATCATGGCCACACAGGAACATACCATTGACATACAGCACTGTTTAACCCTTTTTGAATCATTCATTAGGGCTAATAAAGAGCTAATAGAAAGCCTCAGTCCTGTCCCACCTTCACTCTGACCTCTGGGAACTTTTGCAATTTAAAACATTACCACAAATCCAAACTCTATAGCGGTCACAGACACAGACATAGGCAGACAGACACACAGACACACAGACACACAGACACACAGACACACATCAGGTGCATCAGGTGTTGCAGAGCGCTTTGGTGACATTTGACCTGATGGAGAGTCTTATATTCCGCATCGAAGAGATCACAGAGGAGAAGTTGAAGATCCAAACCTAACTAAACCCAAACTAAACTGAAGGGTTATTTTTTTTGTCACAGACACAGACATAGGCAGACAGACACACAGACACACAGACACACACACACACACACACACACACACACACACACACACACACACACACACACACACACACACACACACACACACACACACACACACAGAGGCCTGATTTTTGTCAAACAAAGAGTATCTACATACCTGGTTCTTTACTTGAACCACAAGGTCTTCAGGGATGTCTCCAAGTGGATATGCCCTTCCTGCAAGACAGCAGCTACACACACACACACACGCACAAATACAATTTATTTTATTTTAAATATTTCACCTTAATATGTCACTCAAATTCCTAACCTGGAATATCTGTGGGATTAGTTCACAGGCAAAGAGAATCAACATTTTAAATCACCAAATCACCAAAGTAGAATACAGATCTACTGTATGCCTACTACAAGAATATACTGTATGTATAACAGTGTTTAGGATATTAACACAGGTGCACTTTTCATGAATGCCAACCATTGGAGGCTGGTGAAGTTGAGTATTTTGTTCATGCTGGGAATGAAGACAGTAATTTCTCTATAAATATTATACATGAATGAATAGACATGAATGGACACTATACTTAATATTATAGGAAACAATTCAAGTAAAGTTCTTACCCGTCCACTGTTCTAGTGAGATATCTAGAGAGAAGGGCGGCCGATGGCCCGTATATATAATGTCCATATCATGTTGTTGTTGTTTTATTTTGCTTTTTTTTTGCATCTGATAAAATACAACAATGTAATAATACTAACAGAGTATGAGACACAAAATTGCTGAAATTATATGAAAATTAATTTAACACTGTTATTGCCTACATTTTCTCTGTTTGCTTTGGTAGATCTGCACTCTTATTTTAAATAAAAGAAAATGTATTTGTATATGTTATTACAATATTATCAATGCTAGCCCTATAAAAAAAGTAGTAGTCGCACTAAAAGATACAGGAAATAAAAAAAAAAAAAATCCAGATTATATCTGAGTCAACTGCTGTTTCTTATTGTTCTATATTTAGTTGCAGATGTGTCTGCAGACATTTTTTGTAATTGGCCTCCTGATTGCAGGCGTTGGCCGATTATGTCAAAATGGCTAAATGGCGATCAGCCGACCGATTAATCGGCCGACTGATTAATCGGTCCATCTTTACACTGTTCTGTTCAATAATACTGAAGGAGATATGAAGTATTTTATGGAGAACAGAGGTGCTGGCTGACTATAACAAAGAACAGCTTAACTGCGTGGATGTGACGATACTCGCCAGTTGCCTTTTGCTCAGTTTTTTAACACCTGAGCAGTTCATACATAAAGCATTCCTATGTATATATTTGGCCTAATGTTATGCCACAGAATATATACAGTATATTGTGCATTTTTCTTAGCACCTTTGAACTTAGTGACACCTCTCATAATCACATTTAATGTTTGAATCCTCTGTGACAGTGAAGATGTGGTAGCAGCTATGTAAGGGATAATGTACAGCCAGCAGGTCATTGTTGTGAAAGACAGAAGGGGATTCTTTCACAATGAACAACAATAACCCGCTAGCTGTACATTATCCCGCTTATTACACTGCTACTTACTGAAGAAATCAATATTTTGACACAAAATCGGTCCTCCAGAGTCCGACATCAGAGCTGCACCCATAGCAACGGTCTGTTATACAGAAATTACAGACCGCAGAACGCTGTGGTTTACCAATCAGAATCGAGTATCCAACACAGCCGTGTAAATAAATGCAGATATCAAACTCAGCTATAATGCATGCCACGGACGCATAAACTAATATCTGTGTGAACGTACCTTATGTACACCAGAAGTTTGTTTCCCATCACCACTTCCTCATCTGTCCAAGAAGAAATAGAAGAGATAAAGATTTAAATGTTTCAAACTTAAAATACTAACAAGATGCTATAAACAGTTGGTGCTATGAATTCTGGGTTGTGTGGTTTCCAGCCATACCTGTTAGGCTCCTCCCCGCTCTAAGAGGTGGGCCAATCACTGCAAAGAGTTTCTGAAACATAAACACAACATATGTTATCAATTATTGCTCAGGACCTGATGTACAGTTCCTATTAAAAGGCTTTATTAGTTGACAAAAAAAAAAAAAAATAGATAACCAAAACCTGATTCTTCTTTACAAATGACTGAATATGTGAATATTTTATATGAGCAATCAAAAAGTAGATGGGGAGCTGTCTGGCTACTGACTGTACTCTTAATAAGACACTCACAGTGTGTATTTGGCTGCTTTTACCACAGTATTCTGTATTAACACCATTTCCACCCTCCACCTGCTCAATCAATGACTCCTATTACAGATCAGTGGACATTACAATATTAAACCAAAATCTTTTTATTCAGACGTACTGCTCTTTTAAACCTGAGGAGAGAAACCAACTCACCATTTTAATTGAATGTCTGTATGGCTGACAACTACCTTCAGCTAAATACAAAAAAGACTGAAGCCCTTATTTTATAATTGCTCCTGAAAATCAAATTCCGGTTATAAAGCAGTGCATGGGGTCGTTAAGTGCTTGTGTTCAGCATAACCTCCGAAATTTAGGTGTCCCTTTTGACCAATCATGTCAGCCAGCTTATTCGTTCTTGTTTCTTCCAACTGAGGAACTAAATTGAGATCCGTGGTGACCAAGGTTGAGATGGAGATGATTATTTATGCTTTTATTATATTTTATCCTATCAGCTCTTATGGTTTGTACTTTGTACATATTGACATTTAAGTCCAACTGAAATTATATTCATCATTTGATTAAGTCATACTGTAAAATTTAGCAAAAGATCTGCATCAACTCTGACATGATGAAACAACCTTTTGGTGGTGCTCTTACCTCCATCGGTGTAATGTAGTCATTCATGCCGCTGTTGAAAACGTAGATCATTGCATCATAGAGCTGGTTCTCCCAACAAACTTGAACCACCTTCAAACACACACACAGAAGACCTTTAGTGAAAATGATACCAGTGGAAATGTAGAGAATGATTAAGCTGTCTTTTAGCACGTCCTCACTAATTTTGGCTGATTACCACTGTGAACGGCATTATTTACTCTCCATACAGTCCTTGCTGTACACTGACACACGCACGCACACACACACACACACACATACCTGTTGTATGTCCAGGCTGGTCACATCCAGATGGACGATGCATCTCTCGAGGCTGTCCATCATACCGTTGCCATGGTAATGGGCCAGGAGGTCCCTCATGATGGGCGTGGTGAGGTGACCGAGGCGGTCGGCGACAATGTACGACTCCAGTGACTCCAGAAATACACCCTTAGCAACCATGTTCTCCACCAGCTGAGCATACAGCTGGTTGAACATCAGGTCGCTGCACACACATACACACACACACACAATAACTGATTATGATAAATAATAATCCAGTTACTACGTTTCACTCACTTGTTATTGAGGAACTGCTCAAATGAGTACACAGCTCAAGATGCTGATCAGGGGAAATCCCTGCAGAAGTGTTGACACTCACACTGGTTACCAAATGATCTGGCACAAATATACAGATCACTTTCTGGACAGTTCATGATCAATAATCATCCCCGCCTGTCACTACTCAGAAAATGAGGTTGAGTTGCAGTCTTTACTAATAATGCTTACAATCAGCTCTTTGTGACACCAGGAAGGGAGGTTATATAAACACATTAGGTTCAATTATGTGCCGCATGAATTGATGTTAGGAAACATGATTTGATTGTACCCTGTGGCTCCATTTGGCTCTGACAAAGCAGGACAACATCAACATCACTACTCTTCTCGATCTGTTTGTAATAAGTTAGTGTGAACATGAAATGGACAAGAACTAAAAATCAATATTGTGGTCCTTTTTTTTTTTTTTTTTTACCAAATAAACCAAACTACAGGTGCAAAAGCGACTTTAAATTCCAAATTCATGTCGTGTGTCCGAGCTTTATCAAACCCACGGAACTTTCTTTCAAATTTGAGCAAGATCCTGATGAAACGTGTCAGGCTGAACATGTCGAATATTCTATGTAGTAGAATGTTTATGTGATCCTGCTGTTTTTCCATTGTGGAAAAATGTTTAGAAGCCCAGATGGATATTTAAGAAGGTTAATATCATATATAACATATATAATTATATAATACATAACAATGAACCATTCATACTAGCCTACAACATATAGAGCACATCAGCTGTATTCTTGTTTATAATCCATTACATCTGCCATCAGCTACAATCAGCTACTTCCTGCTAGTCCACGAGTCTAACCCTTATGTGCCTATGAATGCGTACAGTATACTTACGCCCTCTTTAGCAGCAGGCAGTAATCTACCAGGACTGGAACCACATCCTGAACACACAGAGACAGAGAGAGAGAGAGAGAGAGAGAGAGAGAATATAAAACATTCAATGAAATAAGGAACTTTTACTTTGACAAGTTCAACTCTGTAATTTCAGGAATGTGTAATGTGTAAACACTGTGAGGTGTGTTAGCTTACATGGAAATGTTGCTCCATCACTTGGATCTTGCCTTGTTCTGGACACTTCTTCAAAGCGTGCTCTGCAAACTGGAACAGGATCTCTACCATCTGCACACACAGTGGGAGTGTTAGAGTCCACCATCCAGGGCAGACAGGTTTAATACAGCGGCCAGTGGTTCTCTATTCTTACCTTGTCTCCTACCACTCCCTTCCTTTTCACTGGATCTCCAGCCAGGCCTGGGATAAACACACATCACACATTATTCTCATATCATAACAACTGATTTTTTGTTTGAATCATTTTCTATTCAAAATATTTCTGATTAATAATTCTTGATCGCATGCTAAATATTCAGTCTTTCCCGATACGTTGACGTTCACCATGTCTGTGAGTGAGTAAGTAGTAAGTCATTTACCTCAAAGTCAAAAAGCTTTGTTTCACTAACGGACTACATACAAGTGAAGTCTTCTGAATGGAGGTGACATTGAACGGCACAGTAGCTGTCAGATATCATGGACTGAACTGTGTACCCACAATGCACCACTATCTTTGTAATCTCTTTGGTAATACTGTACGTATGAACATGGCTGGATTACCGACACTGCTCCTGGGTCCCAAACCTCCATGTTAAATGTGTGTCCAATGGTTTGTGATCATTTAATTATAAATTTGACCAAAACATATTCAATCAAATACAGCTGCTAGTTTTTTCCATCATGGTCTCAATCAGCAGATAGAAGTCCTCAGTTTCCATGTAGATGACATATAGAGAACACGTGATTGTATCGACCTTCAGCAAGAGGAAGTGCTTTGGTTTTCTTTTGGTCTTTAACTTTCTTTTTTTTTTCTAATCTGATATCTGCGGTGGATGTGGTGTTATCAGGCCTTATGAAGGCTTTGTGAACAGATTCCGTTCTGTAAAAGCCAACAATTGGCCAACTGAAACATTTTTCTATCATTATCATATATCATGTGATAGACAACCTGTTTTTGAATATTGTATCATTATAACTGAGCAAAGAAAGACTGTAAAATGGGGTTGAAAGCTCGACAACAAGATGGTAAGTAGACCTTGAATTAGGATATTTTAGTCCATAACTGTTAAGAAAAAAACATTTATACTGAATTGTAAATTAGTTTGAGCATATGCACCACTAAAGACCAATATTAACTGAAACAGTAACATGGGTCCTGAAACACTCTGAACCTTCAGGCTGTCTTGTGTATGTCAGTGTAATCCCAAACAGATCATATTACCACAAAGTCATCAACATAAAGCAATAAGTCAGTAACTAGAAGTGGAACCAAACACCTGGTATGTGGCTGTGATGAACAGATTGATTTGCAGGCTGCTGGATGTGTGATATGCGTTATACCCACCGACCACAGCCTTAGCAGTTCCCTCGTGGAAGGACCAGGCCAGAGAGAGAGCCTCGACAAAATGCTCCTGCTTCAGGAGACAGTCTATACGCTGGACACACAGACAGAGACAAGGACCAACATGAATCCAGTTGTAAGCAAGCTGTTGTTGGTCTACTGATGTGAACTGAATAATCTCCAGAAGAAACGCGTCTTCTATTAAAATCTTCTATTCATGCACTATTATTATCAAACAGGCAGTATATTCCTACTTATCCTACTCGACCTCAGTGCTGCCTTTGAAACCATCAATCACTCCATCCTCCTCACCCCCCTCTTGTCCTCCCTCCATACCACTGGCATTGTCCTCTCCTGGTTCAAATCGTACCTCCATACCTCCCAGTGTCAACTCTGACACAGCCCCAGTTCTCTCAAGGTGTTCCCCAGGGTTCGGTTCTCGGTCCCCTCCTCTTCATCCTCTACATGCGTCCCCTCGGTCACATCATACGCCACCATGGCCTCCATTTCCACTGTTATGCTGATGACACCCAGCTCTACATCTCCACTCACTCCACCCTCACAAACTGCCTCACAGATAGAAAAACCCAGATGCAGGCTAACTTCTTCATCCTCATCCTCATCCTCTCCCTCTGCATCGATGGCTCCACTGTTCCTGCTGCCACACACATCCGTAACCTTGGTGTCATGTTTGATCAAACCTTTTCCTTCAAATTACAAAAACAGCCTTCTTTCACCTCAAAAACATTACCCGTCTTCGCCCTCCCTCTCCTTCTCAGCCACTGAAACATTCATCCTCACCTTCATCACCCCGTGACTCAATTAGTGCAATAGCACTGTGTATGGCACAGCCACCAAAATACTCAAAAAGAAAATTACAATACATCCCAAACTCAGCCGCCTGTCTGCTTCCACACCAGAGATCACATCACCCCAGTCCTTCAAATTCTCCACTGGCTCCCCATTCAACAAAGAATCCAGCTCAAAGTTCTCCTCATAACCTACAAAGACCTCCATAACGCAGTCCCCCTCCCACCTTTCTGACCACCTGCACCAACATACTCCCCCAACACCAACCTCCTCACCCCTCTCACCCAGTCCAAGCACCAGACCTGGGGAGGGACAGAGCCTTGTCCATTGCTGCTCTACCTCCACTCTACTTGTACTATGACTCCACTACCTTTATCCGATAACTCAATTTTATCCAATTAATAATTATGTGCTAGTTTCTGCAAATGTTTTTACTGTAGTGAGTTCTCTGCAAGCATGAGGGTGATGGATGATCACGCACCAACCAGCATAAGAAATATGGAAATTTCTCATCTCAATATTTGTAATTGACACACCATCAGATCCTCCTAAAGTTAATTTGTTCCCCTCAATATTCAGTGTTAACCCGATGGATGTGTAGTGTTCACTGCTACATGTTGGTGGACATGTCAACCAACAGCTGCTCCCACAGCTGGCCAGTTGTGGCTCTGTTCTGTATCCTCTGTGTGATCAACACAAGTTAATCACTCACATGTCTACACACGATAGTTGAAATCACCAGTGCACGTGTTAAATATAAACCAGAGAGTTACTGCCCTGGACAGGCTGGAGGATAATCTGATGTTCTCTCAGTCACTGGGTCTGTAGTCGCTATTAAGCAACCAGGTTATCATTGTGTTGTTGGTCTAAACACACAAGCAATTGTGAAACTTGCATGTGCACCAGGTCAAACAATCTGGATTTTAGCAGAAGGTTGCTGGACAACAAAATGTGAAAGAAGGGAAGGGGTATGATATGACACATACACACCTCTCTCCAGTTCCTTAGAGCCATAATGTGAGCCGACTGCAAGACAAGAGAATATCACACAGTTATTAGACATCATCAAATGACATAGAAATGCAATACAAGAGTTTTTGGCATTTAACAAAATAAGCCAGTCTTCTGAGATACACGCTTTCTTTTTGCATCTAGTGTAATAAGTGAGTGCATTATGTGTTGTTTTTTTTACCCTGCATTTTCTTTTCAGAGTGGTTACCAACAATTACAGTTGACCAATGTGCAGAAAGATACAACTCCACCAGCAGAAATGGCAGCTCACAGCTGAATAAATAGAACATATACACACACATACAACACAGTACCTTGGTGCCCAGATAGACAATCTGTCCTGCGTAGCTGGAGACCGACTGGTAGCAGGCCTTCTCTCCGACTAAAGCCTAGAACACGGACACACTGTTAGAAACACACACACACACAGGTCCAGTCTAAATGTATTTTAAGAGTGTTATCACTGGCTAACTCAGACTAACAAAGCCTCATATTAGCTTCAGCTGAACTTTACAATGCATTTTTGAAACAGTTGGAGGACTCTGGATTTTGTCTCCCATCTTTAACGGTGTGGTCACATTAGGAAGGGACGGCCAGTATGAAGAGGACAGATGATTGCAGCCAACCTACACTTGGCATGAGAGTGTTGTATTAACACCTGTTGTTCTAGCTGTTCTAATATGATACCATGATTGAACATGATATGATATCAGCATATATTTCTCTGGGGCTGGATCCAGAATGTCAGGCTGAGTATAGTCTCACATAGCCAGACCTACAGCGCTGTCAGCGCTAAAGAAAGCTCTGTCTCTACACATTATCATCCTGGTACAGGGGAAAAAAACACTGGCTTGGTTTTTTGTTTTTTTTTCCTCAATCACAATCGTCTTGGGCGGTGCTAAGCCCAGGATGCAGCGACGGTGCCCTTGAAAAGTAGAAGGGGAGGAGGATGCTGCGTAGATACGCAGCCAATGGCAGACTTCTACCCACAGCCTACATCTGGTGAGTCAGACTGGTGAGTACTTTAAAATCAGCCCTGGTGTGGGTCTATCGCTGTCAGACTCAGCTGTCAGTAGATGTTCGTTGTTCCATTAAAATTGAACGCCATTTATTTCTGATCAATAACTTCTTATCTTCCACATCCAATTTATTAGCACTAAAACTGTTATAGAAGAGTCATTGTAAATTTGACCTCTGACCCTATAAATGTGAAGTTTGACCTCTGATCCTGTTCCCCGTCAGCTAACCCCTCACCAGAGCCTGTGAGACATTCCCTCCAGTTGCCAGCGATTTGAAATGTCGGCTGTTATAGACCAGTTGCACCTGCTCCAAGTCCAGAGTCTCCAAAACCTCCTGACTGGGCCGGTCCACAACCTGCAGCTTCTCGTGGCTGTCTACCAGGACCAGCGTACGACTGTTAATCCACTGCAGAGACACAAAGACGGGAGGAGAACAAGTCACGCACTGACAGCAAACAAAGATATTAGTCTTTATTCACACTGTACCCGGGAGGCATCGAAGTAAAGAAAACAGAGAAAAACACGACTAGATGTTGGACAAGAAACTAAATGTATACCTACAGTAGCTGTCTCTGCAAGGCAACCGGCATTTCACCACACTTTGTTGAGTCCCTTCTGGGGTTAAGAGTTTGATTTATCTTAGCTTAGTTGTCCCCACTGACGTTCTGACACGGCAGAGACAGAGATAAAACCGTGCATCATTGAGGCCCGTCTTGGCTCAGTGGCTGCGGTCGATAAGTCAAAAAATACTGAGGTTCTTCCGGGTCATTTCACTCCGTTAGGAACCTTCATAAGCAAAAAGGACTTTTCGACTGCAGTCGATGTCTTGAGTTAGGTACTTACACTCAGGCTGATGATGTCACAGCTCAGGTGGAGTTGTTTTTGTTTGATGACATGGATGGTCCCCGACTCCTCCTTCTTTACCTGAAC
The DNA here is from genome assembly GCA_916701655.1 of Sebastiscus albofasciatus. NCBI lineage: Eukaryota > Metazoa > Chordata > Actinopteri > Perciformes > Sebastidae > Sebastiscus > Sebastiscus albofasciatus. The sequence goes on along the minus strand of CAKAOI010005117.1, from coordinate 47,234 downwards.
AAACAAACCGTAGAGAAGAGGAGAAGATTAAACTGTTGCCCACCGATCATTAGTCATCAGCAGTTTAGCATGTAGACATCTTATCTGGGAAATATTACATTAACAGCAGGATGATTCTAATGTGGGCATGCACCGGGGAAACACTGGCCTGTAACTAACTGGATGAACACAATGCTGCACATTTCTGAGTCTCTGCAACAAGCACAGAAATTGCAGTTTGTCAGTATTCTGAGGCGAGTAGGACGGGGCAATAATACAATAACACTGGACAATAATACTGTGTATTATCCAAAGTGAAGTATGAAACATTTAAAGGATAAGAACTCAGTGTGCTCCTCGTCTTCTAAACTAATCTTACACACAATAAACTGACCTATCATGTCAGTTAGCTTTAGTAAAACTGATCTCAGCTCACCTCTCTCACCGACAAGCTGACCATAAAATCATGCAGTGATTGTTGTGTATTGTGCCATTCTATAGTATGTAATGCAAAAATGATAACATTCCTGAAAGAATAGCTATATGGAGTTACTGGAACCAACAATTAGACTGAATTACAAGTCCTGTAGAGTAGATCACCTGTTGTCTCATTCTAATAGACAAACTGTCTGGCTGTTTTAAATTAAACCTAAAAGCAGATGTGTTGAGTGCGGTTCTAAGTAGTAAAAGCAGAAAATAGCCCTTCATTTACACATCCAAATAATGTCATTATATCTGAAAACAACGGAGAGAGAAGTATTCTGAATCTAGCAAAAAGAAATTACTAAAAAATAACAAAAAAACTGGACTTCTTTGGTGTCTGTGAGAGCCATGTTGTATTAGTCACAGTTTTTTTGCATTTGATTACCATTTAAAAAGGTATCTTGTGTTATGCCATTGAAAATGTTTGATATACATTAGAATTAAGGTCAATTGGTCATGTTATAGAATGGGCGTCATTTACACTCTATGATGTGTGTTTTGCCCTGTTAAGATGTGCTCCTCTAGTCGTCCTGCTATTGGACAATTTGGGCGTGTCCCTTTAAGTGTGATTAGAGCGAGTTAGGCTACAGTGGAGCAGGATGGGGAGCAACAATTTCTCTGACCACAGATTTTAGACTGTATTTCAGTTATTTCCAGCAGAATTTATCCGTTTTCGATAGTCCCAAGATTGGTCATATGGATATATTTTTGTTCATTTAAATTTTCGTGGAATAAACTGCTTTTCGCTCACAATACGAGCCTCATCTTTGAAGCTGACCAAGGAGAGTGAGTGACTGCAGAAGGCAAGTGGAAGTTGGACATGGTAGTGTACATGAGTCAGAAACCTTTACATCCTGCTAGAAGTGGTCGAGGACGGTTTTATAGCAAGCTGCCGCTATACAAAGTCAGAAAAATTGCTCCGCAAAAAACACTACAGTGTCTATAGTGTATTTTGTTGTTGTGAAGTTAAGAGGTTGAGTTGAGCAGATACCAGGAGGAAGTGGACTGTGTCTCCTTTACAGAAAGCCAGGATCGGGTTGACCGTCTTCTGAACAGGGACAAACTGCCAGGCCAGCTGAGGAACACTGGACGGATCAGACTGGGGAAAGACAAAGCATTACAACACATTACATTACATTACATTACATTACATCACATCAGTAATTAACCTCTTAATTAGCCTCTTGGATTAATGTTCCAAATGTGTAAATAGGCTGAAAACACAGCGTCCATCCACGGGGCAATGGAAATTTCCACTGTGCCAGACACAAGTTAGAATTCAACCACTAATTTTAGAATTTAACACATGTGCTTTTCCCACTGACATGTAAATGTCTTCGGTGAAAAAAGCCTATTAAAAGTTTCATGATGGAGGAGAAAACTACTAATGTACAGCTAGCGGGTCATTGTTGTGAAAGAAACCCCTTCAGAGTCTTTCACACCAATGACCGGCTCGCTGTACATTATCTCTTACATTGTTTTCCCCCAGAGCCTCGTGGGCCCCGTTACATGGTCGGGCCCGGGGGCTTGAGTTCGGTAAGCCCGTATATTAAGACAGCGGTGTTAGAGAGAGTGTGTATTGTCGGAACAGGGGACCGACGTGTAGTCTGTCATGTGTCGCGTCCAAGTCACGACAAGAATTTATGACTCTCCATCGTCTAATCTGACATAGTGACCACCGTAGTCTGATCCTGGCAGTGTGAACTCAAGAACTCACGCTAACTGACCTCAGCATAATATTAAACGTGCCATTGCATCAATGAATCTGGGCCAACAAGATGAACAAGCAGACACATATACAGACCTTGCTGTAGGGAAAAGTCATCCAGACTTTCAGCGTGGGCTTCAGTCCAATGACCAGAATCTGGTGAAAGAAAACCAAAAAGTAAAGACATCACGAGCTTTACACACAGAGGATGGAGGACGCACGGTGTAGTGAGGACTGTGCAGTAGGACATTCCTGCTGGTGTTGATCCTATCAACAACGGACATGGGGTTCAGACCTGGCATTAATATGCGTCTTGGGTGATTTGATCACAAGTGGGCTGCTTTAAGTACGTCTGTTCACACCTGGCATTAGAATGCATCTCCACATGCGTCTCGAGTGATCACTTGTGATCCGATCTCACTTCCCCGCTCTGTATGCTAATAAACACGTACATCATTTCCATTTGAAAAGACCAAATGCATCACTGTTTTTAACCAGTTTGTGTTTTGAATGATTGAGAGAATGATGAGTCATTCCCTGAGTCATTCCCACTTTTGTTCTTCTAAGGTTTATTCTTCTATTTCTTCCGCTTGTTTTTTGAGCTTTAACTACTCACTGCATACTTCCAGCTGCAGAATCTATTCAGCTATCAAAGTATTCAGTTCTTTAAGGACATTAGTGTTATATTATTATCTTTAGAAGAAGAAAATCAATATTAGAAGACAAAGAAAGGAGTAGTGACTCAGAATCAGTCAACCTTGCTTCCGTAAAAAATTTAAAGTAGTGTTGCTCAGCTGAACTAAACTTAAGTTTATCCAAACGAGAAGTTCAAGAAAGAGAGTTTCAGAGTTCTATCTGACTCCAGCTCTACGACTCAGGCTTGTTCGTATATCTTTAAAACCGCAATGTTCGTCTTGGGCGGCGCTAAGTCACATACTCCGTTTCACTATCGCCAAGCCAATCACTTCCTTTTACCATCGAAAGATTCATTTCATTCATTCATTTGATTCTATCAAATCTATATCATCAAATGAATTTATTACATTTGATTAAATAAAGTTTCATTGCCTGTGAATATTTCTTCAGAGCAGAAACTAAAGAGCAATGAATTCAGGATTTACAACCCAGGTTATGAGATTGTTTCAAATTGTTTCATTTTGTTTATTTCATTTCCTCCTCAACACACATTTAACGAGTGCATATTTAATTTCTAAAAGCAATTAGCACCACAATTGTGTGTGTGTTTGTGTACCTTAGTGAGAGAGGCCATAGCCAGCAGAGAGTAGTGTGTGATGGAATGGTCTCTGAAGTCTGGAGGAGCACGCAACGGTTCAATACAGCACACCTCCCCTTTAGAACCACTGAAGAGACACCTAGAGTCACAGGACCGCATCCCCATCACCCTCCTGGAAACAAGGACAATCAGACACCATTAACAGGAACAAACAGAGAATGAGGGGAACAAATGAAGATGAAATAAGGAAAAAGAGTGAGAGGAGGGAGATAGTGAAGGGTAGATGCTGGGATCACAGCCCTCGCAGCTGTTACTTATAAATGCAGAATGTGTTAACAACACAGGCCAGAAAATGAACAACTTTTAAGCTTGTAAATAACAGGCTGTGTGTTTACTAAATGAGGTTCTTCTCAGCATTTGACAGTTTTTCAATACACATGTTTGTTTAGGACTCGGGCATCATTCAAGTTATTTGATTCTCAGTGGAAGTGCATTGTGGAACATCCACATTGTGTTGTAAAATTACGATAAAATTAAGATAGACGGTTTGATCCTCGCCTCCGCCAGTCCGCATGTTGAAGTGTCCTTGGGCAAGATACTGATTGTCATGGTCCTGGGATCTTGCTGGTCTTTTTCCTGCTTTACTTAGAAAGTTTGCTCTCCTCCTCATGTGACACGTGTGCTTTTACTTCCTGCCTTCGTGTTTTCCTGCCTTGTGATTCTCTGTCCCGCCCTGATTTGTCCCACCTGTGTCTAATCACTGCTCTCCTGGTGTATTTAGTCTGTGTGTTTTCCCTCTCTCAGTTGTCAGGTGGTTTTGTATGTGTTGCTGGTGTTCCTCATGCCATCCTGCCTGTATTCCTCATGTCATTTACCTGCCGGTTTGTTTATCCTTTGTTCTTTGATTTTCCTCTGCCTGCTCCCTCAGTTTGGTTTCCTGTCTATGTCTTGGTACTGGCTTTGTGTTAAATAAAGCTTGTCTTTTGTTCACCTTACCTGCTTATCTAGAGTCCTGCATTTGTGTCCTATAGTCTTTGAACAAGAACCATAACACATATGGTAATGGGGATCCAAATTAACAAACAAACAAAAAAGTCATTTACCTGAAAGCCAGCTCGAAAACTGATCCTCCGCTGTCATTACACACCGCAAGAGTTGGGTCATCTGTAAACTAGAGACAAAAACAGGGAAATAATACGAGTGTGTGACACTCAGTAAATCTGCTTTATTGCTTTAAAGACGTTTCTTTTGTAATGGTTGTGTATGTGTTGACTGCAGCTACTAGACCAGGGGTCACCGAAGGTAACAAGAATATGGACATAAATTTGATAACACAAAGTCACATTGTAAACCGGTTTAAATATCTATCCAATCAAATTTACAGACATCGCGCCCCCTTCTGACACAAAATGATTATTTGCCAATCGGCCGACAATTAAACACGTTGTGCTGCTTTCAAATTTCATGACATCAGCGACGCAGTAACATTAGGCGATGCTAGCAGACCAGCAAACGTACACCAGATTCGACAATGACCGCAGAAAATAGCCAGGCCAATAAAAAGCAACAAATATACTATTTTAATGAGGAATGGGTGATGACAAATGTGTGTGTCTGCGAGCGTGTCAGTCGGTAAAAGATGTAACGTCGAGCGCCACTTCACCAAAGTCCACGGCAACTTTTCACGGGACTTTCCGGCTGGTAGCAGTCTACGAACAGAGAAGGTAAAGGAGCTGAAAACAACGCTTAAAAGACGACAGTCTCTGTTTACCAAACTGAGGAAGAAGAAGGCCAACGCTGCAGCAGAGGCTTCGTTTAAAGTGGCGCACATCCTAACGAAACACAAAAAGCCCTTCACCTATGGCGGGATTGTAAGAGAAGCGATGACCGTGGTGGCTGCAATGTTATTAAAGGACCATGAAAGTAAGGCAGAAATGATGTCTGCTATTGGTGACGTACAACTTGGTGGTGCTATGTGTAGCTCTCAGACACTTTCATTTTGTCACATTAGTTCTCAGAGGGAAAAAGGTTGGAGACACCTGACCTAGACCATACAGCCATGCTCCCTTAAAGAGAGGTGGCTGAATGAATGATAGTGTGTGTGTGTGCTTGTGTACCTTCACATGCAGTATAGCTGTCCCTGGAGGGTGGGCATCAGTGATTGTTCTCAGGAGTTTCCCGCTGGCTAGATCCCACATTGTGATCTAATCATTCAGACAGACAGACAGACAGACAGAGAGACAGAGAGACTGTTTAGGATTTAAAGTACAAGAGATAAACATAATTAAATATAATTCTCTATACTGTTAATCACAATCAATCAATTTCAGTCAGTGAAATAAATACTGCTGTTAAGTTTGTAACGTTGATCCATCTGCGGTGTTGAAATGAGAAGTTGTTTAATTGACAGAAAATAACTTTAATTGGCATTATCACTAATATGAAGTGGTTCCTTCTCATATTTAGTTCATATGTTGCTTTAAACAACATGTTTATAATTATTTCACTGCTGCAGATACTATGAGGAAAGCATGAGTCCTTTTAATCCGGAAAAAACTCAACATACAGAAAAGGGTTTATGTGACTCTGGAGAAGTGTCAAACACGATCAGGACCAAATATAGGATACCAAATATTGTACCACATCACCTAATGTGCATAAACACAACCTCAGCAGCAACACTCCCTCCACCAACTCAGAGGAAGATGGTGCTTTTAGGGCCCAAACTGGACTAAAATAGTTAGAGAAAAAAATGGTCAAAACATTTGTAATTACAGCTCCTGTATATTTCAAGCAAATTATATGTGTTTTGGCAACATGTGTGCAAAAGAGTAAGTACAATTTGCACAATTACCACTTGCACATGGCTTGCTGATCAAAACTGATGAGTTGATTCTTTGTGAAGTTGTCGTCCTCTTCGCAACATCTAAAGATTCTTTCATCGTTTTTGAGCCATCACATGCAAAATGTTCCATTTAATTATCAAAATCTGTCAGACATGACTTCTGGTCTGACGAATGGTAGACGTCAAATGACGAATGGCAGAGTGGGTCGCAAACCGCGAGAGCTCTGTTGAAATCCTGTCTTAACTCAAATTATACGTGCTTTATTACCGCGGTAAACCCGTGCAAACCTGCGTGAAAGGCTAATAAATAAAGCTATTGCACATCTTCCTCTGTTGCTCTTCCTGATGTTTCTTCCATTTTTTCTCCCTGTTAAAAGGTTGTTTTTTTTTGTTAAGATGTGCTTTATCTGATGAGAGCGTTGCACTGTAAAGGACAGACTGTAAAGCCCCCTTAGGCAGATTTGTGATTTGTGATAAAATTGACTTGACTAGACAAATGCATACGGTATTAATTTGCATGTTAATTGATTTACCTTCAAAAACCATGTGCACACCAAAGAGCTGCATATGGAGCAGTGTTCTGATACATAACACTAAGCCAAACATTTTCCTTATCTTCTGTGTGGACCAGCCCTTGTGGTAGTAGTTGAAACAACAACCAGAGATTTTCAGTCACAAGAACCACCTCCCGCAGAACAAACAACATGTACTTGAACTATAACAGTGTTTAAACTCTAAATGAACAGCTAGTCAACAAGCCTGTGATTGTATGTATGTGTGTCTGAGTATATACCTGTCCTTTGGCGAACCCGCAGAGAAGTCGCGAGCAATCGTGGTTGATGCTGAGGGCAGAGACGGCTCCAAACTCTGCCCCGGTCGCCTTGGTACCCAGACAGAGCCGCAGAGCCTGATTGGTATCTGGAGAGGAAGATGAAGAGGACATTTAACTACTGAAGCAGGGCTGCAGACCTAGAAATGGTGTGAATGGTAAAAGGAAAATAAAAATAGACAATTTTCATACATCGATACCAAAACACAACACACTGGCACTGAAATGAAGAGCTGGAAATGCAATAAAAGCTGCCAATTTGCAAAGAACCAAATCAAACAACAAAGCATGCACCAAGGTAGCTCGGCCAAACCAAAATGGACATGAGCGGTGACGTCTCACGTCGGGTCGAATACAAAATGAACAACATTAAGCATGACTGACCCATGTGACAGGTGATGTTCATACCTTTTCCTGCCCGGGCATCATGACAGCAATATAAAGAGACATGGGTCAGCCCTGCTGAGACCTCAGCCCCAATCAAACCCCAGTCAAAACCCCAAACAACATCACAGGATGAGCTTAACACGCATTTTCCCTGGAAGTTATAACAAAGATAATGTTTAACAGGCTCTGATACCACTGCCCCAGCACATTGTACCAACTGACTAGGATCTTGGACCTGAATTTCCTCAGGAAGTAGAGTCTGCTCTGTCCTTTCCTGTAAACAGCCTTGGTGTTGCATTTCCAGTCCAGTCTGTTGTCAAGGTGAGCTCCAAGATACTTGTCTACCACCTCCACCTCTTCTCCCAGAATGTTGTCCATTAGGACCATCTCCTTGGTTTTGGTCATGTTCAGGAGTAGGTGGTTCCCTCTGCACCACACAGGTTCTTCTCCTATCTGTGTGAATAATGTGCTAGAGAGTAGGGATGTCACGGTACCAGAAATCTAGTAGACGATACCAATACCAGTGAATTTCCACGATTCTTGATACTAATTCGATACCACGGTCAAAAAAAACAAAAAACAACAACAATAAATCTCATGTAATTCAACACGCACTCTTTTATTAAAAACATTTGAACATTACAAAAAACAGAGGGATGTAGCCTTTAAGTAATAAATAAAAATAACTGACCCATTTTGTTCATTTTGGCGTATCAACGGCATGTTATCAATCGATAGTCAGACGACGGACACTACATACTGACCGTGAACGCATCTGGTCCATGAGCTCAGAGTAGTAGGAGCAGGACGCAGAGGATTTATTGTCGAAGCGAAAAGCAAACGCACCTATTTGGCAATATTTCACGTTTAATCCCAATGCTATAAGGGAACCATAACGTTAATGAGGTAATCGGCACGAGGTGGATGGGGCCGTCACAGCCGGCGTGCACGCAGCAGCGGCGCCAGGTAGACCCCCGCAGTAAAAACGCTACCGGCAGTAAAGGTCAGAGTCAGCGCTCTGCACATATTGACCGTAATCTTTCTTGTAAAATGTCCGGTGTAATCGATAACACCGGTGTTGTCACAAGTTTATTAACCAGTGGGAAAATTTTCCTCACTGTCACATCCCTACCAATGACCATTACAAGCAAAAAGAGTACCGTCATTTTTTTTTTAATTTTGGCATCGACTTGGTACCGAAGTATCGGTTCTCGTGACATCCCTACTAGAGAGTGCTTCTTGTGTTTGTGTCGTCTGTCTGTAGTCCTCTCTCTAGGTTCCATGGTGGAGAGGAGGTTGTGTTGCTCAGGCTCCATCTGTTTGGCGACACCTGAAAGCTGCTTGATATCCTCCTGGATCCAGTGCAGTCTGGACCAATCAATAAAACCTCTGTTTTGTTATTGTCCAGCTACAGGTAATTTTGATGCATCCATTCTTCGATCTCAGTTAGGCAGTTTTGCAGGGCAATGAGGCTATTGGGGTCGTTGGGGATTATGGGCAAATACAACTGGGTGTCATCTGCATAACAGTGATAAGACACGTTGTATTTTTGCATTATATGACCCAATAGAAGCATGTTAAGTGAGAAGAGGACCGAACCTAGAAATAGAGCCTTGTATCTAGAATAGTACTGGACCTATAACAGAGCCTTTATCTCCCCCTGAACATCCCCCGTCTCCCACTCTGACCCCTCTAAAAAGGGGGCAGATTGGTAAGAAGTTAAGTTAAGAATGGTTTTGGCTAACAGAGAAGGAGATTACGTTTACATTAAAATATAGCTTTGGATTATCACCACACCTGCAGGGTGTTTTTCTGATTACAGATATTGGTCCTCAGTACTAAACAGTTCCACTGAACAGGCTGCTGGCTGCTGACGCACTCACTATTCCAATTCAAGCACTGATTACTGCTACTGCAAATACTAGTCATATAACTGATAAGACTGCTGATTAAAAAACACTCATGCTTTTATTGGTACTACTGCTGCAAAATCCTACGACTATCATGGTTAAAGCAATTTTAAAGAAATCAAATTCACCGCGTGCAAAGCCCTATACTAAGGAATTATATTAGATTTTTGTGGTTGTGTTGATTCTTGCTTTATCTTACGGCAACTACTGTTCACTTAGCATATAGTCTCATTTCATGGTCAGTCTATTAATATGTGTATTGCTCCTCCTCATACTACAGAGCAGGCCAGTAGCTCTTTACCCTCCTCGTGACGCCCTGTACAAATAATGGATACCATTTTAAAAGGTTCAAACAAAAGAAGGTCCAAATAAAAGCCCACGTTGATGTAATCACTATGATACAACCTTTAATGGTGATAAGGTGGTGGCGGCGTCCGGGAACAGAGGGGGGAGCTGATACTGGACAGGAGATAAGGAGGCCCTGATTACCTGAGTCAATAAAACCCGCTGTGGAAGTAGCTAGTGTGTAATGTGACTTGACCACCACATCCTGCCTGAAACCTGGACCAACAATCCGTCAGCTCCAACAACTGGTTTTTGGCTTTAACTCTGCAGATCATATAAAAAGGTAAGCACTCCTATATTCATATAATGTGTGTAGACATTAGTGATTCTAGCTCAGTCTGTGGGCTGATGGTGCTAATATTGTTTAAAGTTTCCGATGTTTTGTTTCATTACCAGTTGTATGCTATGCCACTTCTGACCAATCTGTTGGTAATTGTGTCATCTGGTTTTAGTCCTGAGATCATGTGTGTTTTAGTTCTATTTAGTCAACTTCATCCTTCTCATCCATCAACGTTTTAGTCATCCAATAATTGAATTTGTATATTTTAGTGACTCCCCATTAGCTCGTGTCATAGCAGTTGCTGATCTCACTGCGTTCCTCGACATTAAAAATGTCCACAGAAAATATTAATACAAATATGAAAGCAAGGTTCAAACGAAAAAAAAAATAGAAAAACAAAACAGTTCATCTTAATACAACAATAACAACACAAAACGATGATTCTGATTACCACATATGGTATAATACACACTAAATAAAACAAAGACTGTGCCAAACATGCAATGAGAACTAATGACTACAGTAAAACTGCTATATTTAAGTACACACTGATAACGTACTACATTCTATATGTATGTTTTAAGAAGTTAGTCTTGGCTCTAGGATTAACTAATTGTTATTTATGCACAAACTGAGGGGAACCAACGTTCACTCAAAGACCTGAGAAAGGTATACCTAAAAATATGAATTTGCTGATGAAAACAAACGACGCTGCTGCTGCTGCTGCTACGGTATGAAGAGTGAAGAACAAGTCAAGCAGCCTTATTTTGGGCGAGTTGAAGTTTATTGATGTCCTTTTTATTAGTAGTAGACCGACCACCTGGTTAGAAAATAATAAACAGTGCAATAATTTGATCTGATTAACTTGATTCAGTTTGAAGTCTTGTATAAAGAGGCAGAGCTGAGGATTAGTCAGGATTTAGATTTAGATATTGATAATAGATTTTATATATATATATATAAAATCAGTGTTTCCCATACATTGATTAATTTGTGGTGGCCCGCCACAATATCATCATTGACCGCCATATATTGATTTTCTTTTTTTTACTATTTAAAATAGGTCAAATCTTATGTTATTGTAGAGCATATTGATCCGCCACTCTGTGAACTTGTGCACGCACCCCCCAACTCCTCCAATTACCTGCATTACCTGGTTTCTATGAGTAACCTGGGTACTAAAATGAATGTAGCCTGAGTCACCGGAGTCTGCCATCGACCATTTTGATTGGTTACTAGTGGTTATATAGGTTGATAACAGACCTCATTATTAGTGAAACAGAAGAGAAAGTGGTGAATATCACACCCCTCTGTTGTTGAAATGAATTTACCATGTGAGCTAGTAGTTTAGTAAGCAGCCTTATTTGCTATCTTAAGAGTACTGTTTGTGACTTACACCTTTAGACTTCACACTCTCACCTTGTCACCCAATCACACACTGAAACTCAAACACATCAATCAGTGAAGCATACAGTAGATGACTGAGCGTGTGTGTCACCGTGCTTCAGAGATGCTGAATGAACTGAAATGATGCTGTCTTGTCTCCAGTCCCCAGGCAGCCACCGCTCCACACCTCATCACAATGCCTCATCGCCTCTGCTCCATTGAGATTAACAACAACTCTGGCAGCTACACTCTCGCCAACCCAAGGTAATGCATTGCTTTTGTACTTGTCTTTTTATGAAGGTATTGAGAGTACATATTAAACCTGACTTAAGCAGTTCCCTGCCGTAAACTACATCCTACACTACATATACTACTCCATACACTATGTACACTATGTACACTATGCCGTACACTATGTACACTACGCTGTACACTACATACAGTACACTACACTGTAAACTATATACACTATGTCATACACTACGTACACTACATACAGTACACTACACTGTAAACTATATACACTATGTCATACACTACGTACACTACATACTCTACGCCATACACTATGTACACCATGCCGTATACTACATACACTACGCTGTACACTACATACAGTACACTACACTGTACACTATGCACACTACGTCATACACTGCGTACACTACATACAGTACACTACACCGTACACTATATACACTATGCCGTATCCTACATACAATACGCTGCACACTATAAACACTACACTGCGTACACTATATACAGTACACTACACTGTACACTATGTCATACACTGCACACTGCATACACTACGCTGTACACTATATACACTACGTCATACACTGCATACACTACATACACTACGCCGTACACTACATACAGTATAATACACTGTACACTATATACACTATGCCGTACACAACTTACACTACATACACTACACTGTACACTATGTAATACACTGCGTACATTACATACACTACGCTGTACACTACGAACACTACGCCGTACTCTATATACACTACGTCGTACACTACATACACTACGACATACACTACATACACTATGTCATACACTATGTACACTACATACTCTATGCTGTACACTATATACACCATGTCATAAACTACAGACACTACGCCGTACACTACGTCCTTGAGTTGAGTCATGTCGAGTCGACCCATGTGGTGGAAATGAGGCTTTCGTTCCAATGAATGATGACCTTAATGCTTCCGCATACATATTTTAGAGAAATGTGTGCTTCAGTTTGGGGATTGGTGCTTTTCTGTTACGATAACAAATAGCTTTGACTTTGTGGTGCATTCACATGCTTGTAGGAAGACACAGAAACCCACTGTGGAGGTAGAATGATCTGACATGTTGTGTCTCTCTGTGTTCAGGGTGTTCACTGAGAGCGGCTGCTGTGAGGTCCCTCTGCCCCCCATGGTGGGTCCCTGCTCCCCCGCCGGCGGATTGTTCAACAAGACCACCGGCAGTGCGACCGGTTCTGTCGGCGTCTTCACCTACGACCTTTTCAACGCCGACCTCAACGACTACAACCACGTCATGGCCGTCATGTTCTCCGTGCCCTACGACCGAAACCTTTACTCCAACTGGTTCGCTGTGGGGATCTTTGACAGAGGAAACGACTGCGACTACAATCTTTATGATATGATGTACAATGGAGCTGAAAATAATTTTGTAAGAGGAAAGGCTGATGGCTCCTGCATTTCTTATGAGGGTGATTATGTAATCGTCAGTGCCTCCATGTCAGACTCAGGTGAAGCAGTCCTGAGGGTGGATATCAGTGATACTGGCATGTATTAAGGTCCTACTGTTGTTATGTAAGTCATATCAGATGATCACAGTAATTGTAATAAAATATTGTTGACAAAGTTGGTCACTAGCTGCTCATTAATCAATATACTTAAAATATGAGTTACACATGATGGTACACTAAATATTGGTTATTTCTGGTGTTATATTAAAAAGTTGAAAAAGCTTAATTGCAAATAAAAAAGAAGACTTTTACGTGTCCATCAAGTCATGTCTCCTTTTAAGAAAATGATAATAAATGTATTGTTTTCTCTCACATAGAGATCTAGTTGATAGATCATTATCCAGCTTTCTGATTGGCTGTGACTCTCATTTGTGGATGTCCTCACTAAATTTAATTGTCCAATATTTACTTTAATTTTAAGTTTGATTAAATTTTTCCATTTTATACAACTGATAACTGAAGGTTAGACAGGATTTAGACTATCCTCAACCTCAACAACTAGAAAATACTGAAGTTTTACATTCATACGTGATTCGTGTGCATTCTGCATGACTTGGACATGAATGTGAGAGGATACTGGAGCACCCGGAGGAAACGCACACTTCTTTTACCCTTCTTCAGATCTATGGGACAGGACTATCTATGTAGGGAGGTGCCTGTCTTACACTAATGACACCGTAAGCTATGTTTAGGTGTGTATGAATAGGACAGACAATAGGCTACAGTCAGTGTGAGTTTGTGGATGGTGTGTAACTACCTCTTGTGGTAGTATTAAAGAAGACCCTGTTGCAGACAGTAAGGCACAGCGCTACTACTGCTACTGTACGCATGCGACAGAGGTGCTCAGCTGGAATCAGACACATTGTGATCATAGCAAAAAGTGTATTTAACTCAATTTATAGCAGACCATGCCAACTTGTTTTAAAGGTGCAGCGTGTAGGATTTGGTGATATCTAGTGGTGAGGTTACAGATTGCAACCAACTGAAACTTCTCTCATGTGCCAAGCGTGTCGGAGAACTACGGTGGACGAGGCGAAAACGTGAATGTCCCTCTAGAGCCAGTGTTTGGTTTGTCCGTTCTGGGCTACTATAGGAACACGACGGCCGGCTTTGTGAAGAGGACCCGCTCCCTATGTAGCTACAAACGGCTCATTTTAAGGTAACGAAAACACGATTCTTATTATCAGGTGATTATACACTAAAGAAAACATACTTATTAATATTTTATTCCATTTCTGCCAATAGATCCAACTAAATGTTAAACACTTCTCCTTTGACAAGACATAACAGGTAACTACACTTAATTAGCTTTATCTACACTGTTTGTGTTATATTTGCATTGTAAAAAGTTAAAAATGTGAAAATATAATTTACACCACCGTGTGTGTGTATATAAGGAGCATTATCAAGTTTAGACTCACCAAAGACCAGAGCCAGACCATGGGACGTTCCTACAGCAATCACACCCGCTACCGTCTGAACACAAAACAAATGTACAGCTCAGAATTGATCAGAGGAAGTCAGGAAAAGCTAAGCACAGACAAAATAAGACAAAACCCTATGATCAATATCTAACTTTCTGACACAATCAAGGACCACAAACACAGACTCACCTGTGGGTGTACTTAATAATAATAGTGGTTGCTCTAGTTTGAATGTTTTTTCAGTAGCAGTATTCATCATATTCTCTCCCTGATTCTCCCCTACAGTATACTATATCTCTAGAGTTCTGTGTAAATGCTGCGGCTGCTTTCTAAAATATGTTCAACTTAGCTTTCTGTTGTATTGTTGTGTAAAACCTTCTGAAACTGGTCTACAGTAATGTTTGTAGTTAATAAAATGATCATAGCGATTTATATAAATGCAAAAACCTTGAATGTGGTCGCCTGATGATACATAGGGCACACATATAGTCAAAAGTCATAGAAAGAGTTCCTTTAAACAAAGACCATCTCTCTTTGCTCAGTTGAATTCATTGTTGAATAAACTAATACTTACTATAGCAGTAGGCAGTCCAGCATCCACTTTGTCCTGAGGAAAATACACAAAGCTTTTTATTTTGCTTGAATACATAAATGCATTAGGCTCCGATCAGACAGAGGCACACTGCACCGCCTTTTTGTTGCCCGATCAGACAGCATTTTCTGCAGTTTGCTGCGTTTTTTTAATTTTATATGGTGCTAGGCAACCACCAAATGAGTGCTAATGTTACCTTATTACAAACCATTAGCTGTACGTGACACTAATACTCAATATTACAGTTCTAAATTAATGAAAACAATTTACCCAAAATCTCAAGTACTGCACTAATTTGCCTCCTGCTGTTCTCTGATCAGATCATGGTGAGTATGGTTGGTAAAGCCGTAAAGCGCCGGGGATCCAGCAAAAGTCACCATAATAAGAAGAAACTCTGATAACGTCGGGCACCTTTCAGCTCTGAGATGAATTAATTTCCACTCGATGTCATTCAAATAGACTGCAACAAGGCCTATGGAAAGGAGACTGGGTCACGCGTCATCAACGCGTCATATCTTCGGAGGTATAACACATGCCCAGTAAAATCTGGTCTGCACTCGCCAAAATTGAGCCAATCGCAACACACGACCGCAGCTTCAGTTACACTGCGCATGTGTTATAACCCCATACCTCAAGACCCATGTCTGCCCGTGACCCAGCCTCCTTTCCATAGGCCTTGGACTGCAACAGGAAGTACACTGGGAATGTTTACGTGAACTGTGAAATGCTCTATAATGACATCTCAACACTAATGACACATCAGATTCTTTCTGATTTCTTTAATCATCCTTACATCCCTGACAACAATGATTATAAGTGCAGTAAACAGTAAGCACTCACCGTTATGGGATGTTTTATCATTTCATTTTGTTCACATCAAAACAAGCTGATGTTCTCTAATCAGAAACACTGACAACGGTGTTGGAAGGCTGATGTATTCCTGTTTCTGTATGTGTGTGTGTGTGTGTGTGTGTGTGTGTGTGTGTGTGTGTGTGTTGTTGTTTGTCTTACAGCAGCAGAGACGATCTGTGCAGAGATGCCCTTCAGCAGGCTGTGTCGGAGAACAGACCCATGAACGGTCGTATTCAGATCCACTGTCGTCCTCCTCTTTCTTCATGCATGTACACGTCAACACGTAGACACACACATAGACACATGGACACAAAGAAGACATTGTCCATGTTATTACCTTGTACATGCATAGACAAGAAGGCGTGCATCAAAAGTAAGCTTTAGTGAGTGTTTGTGTGGCTGGTGGTCACTCCTTCACAGGACTATGATAGGATGTAGCTTTGTATTGGCTGGTGGTTGTGCTGCTTTGGTTGCTGCAGCAGCATCTGTATGGAGTCTTTGACTCACTGTCCAGAAAACTAAACACCCAACACCCTACACACCCCACCAACCTACACCCTACCGATCTTTACAGCACAGTGTCACAGACTGACCCACAAAGGTTCTAAATAAAATATATTTTTAACTTGAGTTTACAGTAATTCAGAATCAATGCAGGAGAAATAATCTTGTGATTAATGGATTGGGCCGGATAAAGCTGATGAAAGGAAAAGGAGTCCAAAGTACAAGAACTGCTCACCACAAAACTTAAACTGGATGCCCCTGTGTGGAAACTGGGAGAGCTCACAGGAATGTAAAGTTCAGAGGTGACAGTGAAAGGCAGAGATCATTTTAAGGATAAACAGCTAATCCTTGCCATGGGGCAAGATCTAACCTGAAGAACACCTCTGTTTACATCAGGGAGGACTGCTGAGCTATTACCCGCAATGAAGGAGGCAAGAGCAAGAGGAGATGATGCCATCATCAGCTGTGACTAAGGAGCAGTGCCTGAGCAGAGAGAAGGGCTCCAAGCAACCATATAAACTGTGTTGGATCATTGGTTGATATGAACTGGGAAGATGTTCTCAGAATCATCTTGTAGTGTACTGTTTAGCTGTGAAATGAGAAAGTTTGTGACCCAGCAGCCATGTTGAGATCAGTTGAGGAAATACTAATCACCGCCCACCAGTCAGAGCAAACTTTCTAATTTTCCAGCTAAACAGTACACTGCAAGATATTTCTGAAAACATTTGAGGTGAGAAATAGACATTACAGTAACAGAATATTGATTCATATTTGATCAGCGCTGCCTAGTTTGACCGTTTGATCAGAGTTTGCGAGTGATTGACAGCTGCCTTCATTGAATGAACAGCCAATAGGAACCCTCTCTCTCTCTCTGAAATGACCTGTGATTGGTCAAAGTCTCCCGTCACAGGCTAGATTTTCTAAAGCCTGAAAACAGAGCCATGATGGGATTTTTGCCCAATGATGCCAAAAACATTCTGCCTACTGAAGCTTTAATCACTTACTGACCACTCAATAACAGATATGTTTATGTTCATAAATGATAATTTGGGGGCGGGGGGTGTCTTTGGAGGGAGGCCTGAAGGACGCACTGTCCGTGTTACAGACTTGGAGACTTTCTCTCTAGAGTCAGGGACTTTTGCGAGCTAATGCTGCTAGCTACTTTCACTGGATAAGAGTTGGTGACTCTCTTAAAATCTAGCGTACTCTTGCTAGTTTCTCATCATTACCGATCCTAGCTTTAACTATTCAGTGGCTGTTAAAAATAAAATACTTGTGTCTCTTATTTGCTTCCGTAATCTTATTTCATTGAGGTTACTGAGGTAATTTATTATCTGCCCAAGGGGAAGCATATACGTGTGTGTGTGTGTGTGTGTGTGTGTGTGTGTGTCTGTGTGTGTACCCATGCCGTTTGAGGTGTGCTGGGTCTCCACTGTCAGAGCTGGCCAGAGAGGAGGTGTCACAGGAGTGAGCATCCATGTTGTCTGTGTTCAACAGGCAGGTATCCTCCAACACAAATGGTTCCTCCTCATCCTCCAGCTGCAGACACCACACAGGAGAACAGTAACAAATACCTCCTACATCCATAGTGGAGGGGGTCCATGAACAAATATGTTTACCTGATATCGAACTACTGTCTGTATCAGCACCATTTCCTCCTAATACACCTGACAGTTGTATATATTCATCCTTAAGCTGATGTTATATCTGTTGCCGACATTGACCTCTCAGTACAACAAAACGGAAGCGTCTCCTGGCTGATTTTAACCACTTTAACTGCAAAAAGATGCTTAAAAGTTTTAATCAGTGTATCACTTGTCCTACTCACAGCGATAGGACACTAGACTGAGAGCCAAACTTGACTATAAGACAAAAATTAAGTCCATGGCAGGTCTATACAACAAGAGCAATATAGACTCCTTAACGCGTTACAGTAGAGAGCAGCAGAGTGGTGAGTATGACATGTCTCTGTTGAACGTACAGTTAGTGTTGTGCAAATGTACATAATACTGAATTTATCAAGAAGGCAGAAAGTGATGAGTTTCCAGGCAGTAAGATAGAATATACATATAAAACAGGGAAGACCAGAATTAAAATAAAGCCTTGGTTCTCTCTGCAGCTGAGACAGATAAAGGCCCCTGGCGACTACATTACATCAGTACCTACATATGCAAATAAAGTGTTTCACAAACATTCAAACTATAACTGACAATGTCTGAAAATGACTGAAAATGTCGGCTTTGTAGTGTATTATGAAGTGAGTGTCTGTTATTTGGCTTCACTAGGCCTTACAATGGGGATTCTGGACTAGTACTTCTCACACACACACATTAGGGCTGTCAATGGATTAAAGGCCGTGTAAATCAAAAATAAATGTGCATTCTGGGTTTGTCACACCACAGAAAAATGTGTTACTAACCACCTAGCCAAATTTGAATGATTAAAAAAATCTCCAAGTATATAAAATTAGCTTTCAAAATCATGGAAAAATAAGTAGTATTCTCTGCTTTGAAACGCCGAAGGCGCTGAAACCACGCCCACAAGCGGGGAAGGTGCATTCCCTTAGTAGCGGAGAGCGAAGAGGGAAGAGCCCAGCGCCAAATCCCCATCCGACGGACGGATCGGGGAAATGTGGCGTACGGAAGACCGTTTGCCCGGTGTCGCTCGGGGGCCTGAGTCATTCTGATCGGGGCTCAGCCCATGGACGGCCTCTGACACTTTGTCATTTTCCTGGGCTTCTCTTTTGCCTTTCAAAAACCCGGTTTCTGAAGACGGGTGGGGTCATGCTAAGGTATCATCGAGCCATAATTTCAGCCCCGCCCAAAAAATCCTGAACACAAAACTGGCAAAAAAACAGTTCAACAGTCTAACTCCACAATCCAGTTCTACAATGTTCAGTCTTTGCAAATGTTTTCAGTCATTATTTTCCAACATTTATAATGTGTTTAGAAACAAATCTCTGAATTTCCTTTAAAATATTATCATGATTGTCCATAATTAATCGCAATTAATCACATATTTTTTTATCTGTTCAAAGAGTACCTTCAATGGATATTTTTCAAGTATTCAATACTCTACTCTTTCAAAAAAGTTGTAGTTATACTGTTGACAGAGTGTGATGGAGTACAGCACAGAGTATTAGTCAAAGAGTAACATGTACTCACCTCATTAAGGATGCTCTCCAGTGTGGGAGGTGTGTCTACTTGGGGAATGTCAAACTCCTTATCATCGATCTGAGAACAGAAGCAGTATTATTAGTAGTTGTATTAGTAGTAGTAGTAGACGTAGCATTAGAAAGCAGTATTTGTTTGTTTGTGCTTTCTTTGTTGTGTGCATATTTGAATCTCCTTCATCTGTCTGACTGGCAGCATATCCTCCATGTGTTTTATCCTAAATCAATTATTGAGTGGCCATCAAATCCACACGACTCCAGACTTCCAACAGGGATTCAGAAACATTTCAGAGTGACGCTTCTCTGAGAGACACACACAATAAGAAAGAGAGCGGATGAACGGTTCATTTCTAAAGTGTTGTTGTCCCTGTTAGTCATTTAAACATGGGAAAAAGGATCCAAGATCCATTCAGTGAGCGACTAGTGATGCCTCAGTGTTCTACTGAACGATTCAGGAGGTCTTTTGTTCCAACAGCGGTTCGATTTTTTAATGAACATTCTTAGATATGGCCTAGATCCATGGTACCTCTCAGCTGTTGATTATGTCTCAAAGGGCTTCTTATGATGTTATTTATTTATTGGTGTATTGTGAATACTGTATTTTTGTTGTTTGTTTGTTGTTGTCTGACTTGGTGGCAATCGAATTTCCCCAAGGGGATCAATAAAGCTGTCTATTTACCTAAGTCGAACCAGGTTGAAAAATTGAAAGTAGTTGAAAAATACAGAAGTTCTCCTTTCACTCAGACTTTGGAAGTCTAACTGATTAATTGCAGATATCATGTACATACACCCGCAATCATAACATGGTATGGATCATGTATGACTAACAATATCCTCCAAATGTCTTGCAAACAACAGCCGTGTGAATCAGTTTAATCCTGTTTGTACTCCTACTTGTGTGTTGGGCGTGTAGGATCGTCAAACACAACGGGAAGTGACAGCACGTGAACGCACCACTGACCACGGGTCAGATGCACATTCAGACCTTCCTGACTGGAAGTAAACACACCATCGACTGACCGTCTGAGGCTAAGTTATTAGAGACAACATTAAGGTGTCTGTCAGAGACAACATTAAGGTGTCTCTGACTGCGACATTAAGAGCAGTGAGCGTGATCTGCATGGTAAACAATCAGGTTACTGGATCACGTGTTCACACTTTAGGACAGTGTAATAGACTAACGATGGTCTGTTCATACATGTGTTGATGCTTTAGATTAACGTTATTGCAGTTAAATCATATGGCAACAATAACAATACCACACAGAGGAGAGAACCGTGTGGACCTTCATTGACGACAGGAGCATCACCATGAAAGCAGATTAACGAGTACTAGTAGTAGTAGTATGTTAGTAATGTGTCTCACCGCGTCCATCTCTACCAGGTTGAGCTGTGAGGAGGCAGAGAGGAGGCTGCGGGTGTCCGGAGACTCCGACATGGCCCTGTTTACATGCACGGAGCGACTCGCCTGCTGTTGAGTCCCGCTGTGTGTGCATCTGCTCGGTTCCTGGTTCCTGACAGGAAGTAGATTCATTCCAGCTTCCGGTTGATTTTTTCATAATAAACCAACATACCGTAATTTCTGCAAAATCATGAAAAATAATACATAAATGCAACATGTATGTGTTAGAACTACATGATGATACGAGTACAATAAAAAACTCAGAAAACTATACAATGGTAAAATATAATATACTAATAATAGATGGCACGTGACTGACAATAACCTGATATCTTCAGGTGGAATTTCATTTCTTACTGTGCAAAATAATTTTCCACTTGTGAAATTGTGTTAATATTCTGTTTGTTATCAACACTGTATATACCGCTCCTATTTTTATACTTCTTTCTATTTAAATGTCTATCTATTTAAAATCTTTTTTTACTGTGTTAGCTGATGCATCTTGTTTTTTGCACTATCCCTTTTGCTGCTGTACGCTGCAAATGTCCCCACTGCGGGACTAATAAAGGAATATCTTATCTTACGTATACAGTAAGTACTCCAAGAAATTTTCGAAACATTCATTTCGAAACACTAATATATGGAGGACAGAACCTGCCAAAATTAATTTATTATTATTATTATTATTATTATTATAGCTAAAAGATCAACATGGTAGTAACCTGCTTACAATGCAGGGCCTAAGTGTACTGCACAGGTGTGTGTTGTCGTTTTTAGTTGCACTGCAATGGTTTCAATGGTTCACCTGAAGAATATAGTAAGAATTAAAGGACTGATGTCTCAGCAGGATTTAGAAAAACTAGTCCATGAATTTATCTTCAGCTGACTTGACTACTGTAACGGTGTCTTTATTGGTCTTCCTAAAACATTGATCAGACAGCTGCAGCTGATTCAGAACCTGCTGCTGCTAGAGTCCTCACTAAGACCAAGAAAGTGGATCATATCAGTCCAGTTCTGAGGTCTCTACACTGGCTCCCTGTCTCTCAGAGAACTGATTTCAAAATACTGCTGCTGGGTTACAAAGCACTACACGGATTAGGGCCAAAATACATTTCTTTTTTTCTTTTTCTTTTTTTAAAAAAAAGTTTCTTTCTGAATTTTGTTAATACAACTCTGACAATCCACTGCACAAACATGTTTGGACTGATAGATATCCCACCCCCCACACCCATGACAATACGCAGAGGGCAAGTGTACAAAAAATAAATTAATAAATACACACAAATATACAAATAAAATAAAATAGTCCTAGTTAAAATAAAAAAATAAACACATAAATAAATAATGATAAATTGATATGGGTCTAGGACAGTGCACCCTATCATCTAGGGCACTAACATGCATAAAACAAGCAGGAGTTAAGCTGAAGAATTGAACACAGAGACAAAACAGGGGTTCTTCAATGCTTCATTTGCAATATTCATGGTCAAATATATACAAACACACATATATAAATATATATATATAAATATATATATAT
>CAKAOI010005117.1:2893-24563 GCA_916701655.1 Sebastiscus albofasciatus | reverse complement strand
ATATATTCACACATACACCATACTTTAATCAGTCACAAAGTTATCTGAGTCAAAGGAATCAACACGACTAAGGAAATGTTGCCAAATCAATGAAAACATGTCAGCTGACCCCTTCATAGTATGCCGGATCTTCTCCAACTTAATATAATAATTTATAACATATCTCTAAGCCATTGTGCAAATATTGGAGGGTTGCAATCTTTCCATCTAATCAAACAAAATACATTCCTGATCTTCTGCTATGTTTAATATGAACCATCCAGACCTCTCAGGTCATCTGGATCAGGTCTGCTTAGTGTCCCCAGAGTCAGAACTAAACATGCAGAAGAAGCAGCGTTCAGTTTTTATGCACCAAATATCTGGAACAAGCTCCCAGAAAACTGCAGGACTGCTCCAACTCTTAGTTCTTTTAAATCAAAGCTTCAAACTTTCCTGTTTGTTGCTGCCTTTTATTAAACCAAATAATTATCTAATACTGCGCTATAACTTTTACTTTTGTGTGTTATACTCTACTTCAGTTTCTATTTTACCTTTTTTAGCTTGTTTTTATTTTCCAATCTTTAATGTTTTTATGACTGTTTTAATTATGTCTTAATGTTCTTTTGCACTTTGTTGTAATGTTCTTGAATGTTTGTGTAAAGCACTTTGAATTGTTGCTGAAATGTGCTATACAAATAAAGCTGCCTTACCAAAAATGGAGTGCTGCGGAAAACTCAATGTGTGTGATTTCAATAAATACTAGCCTATAGAATATATATTACATTTGTTTTTCATATTTGTCATTTTTTTCCCCATGAAATGTTAGGCTCCACATTACAATACGATACAACTTTTACAGCACATAATTATTATTTAACAACAAGATGGAATGATGGACAAAAGCGTTCTTTAGCCTGATGCGGTTAAATGTAGGGACTCTGAATCGTCTCTTGGAGGGCAGGAGTTGATATTCCCCATTTAAAACATGTAAGGCATCAGAAGAGATGTTGTTGGAAAGTCTGAGCATACTCTTGTTGTGAGCTGCTCGATAGGAGGGTGTCACAGGTTGGCCAATGATCTTCGCGCAGAGTTTGACTTGGCTATAAAGTTTAGTATTAGGGAGTATTGGGGCCACATTGAGGGGAAAAACAAATCTGAGATTTCGAGAATAAAGTTGTAATATCACGAGAATAAAGTCATAACTTTACAAGAAAAAAAGTTGTAATATTACAAGTTTTTCTAGTAAACCTGTCTTTATTCTCATAATATTACGACTTTTTTTCTGGTAAACTTCTGACTTTATTCTCATAATATTATGACTTTTTTCTCGTAAACTTCTGACTTCATTCTCATATTACCACTTTTTTCTTTATTCTCGAAATCTCAGAGTTATTTTTTTCCTCGATGTGGCCCTAATACTCCGTCGTACCACATGGACAGAGTGTGAATGTGTTTACTCATGTGTGCATCATAACTATGTGGGTCTGTCAGTTGAACAATAAGAAAAGGAATGAAGAAAGGATGGAAGAAGGAAAGGAGACAAAAAAATCTGAGATTTTCGAGAATAAAGTCGTAATATCATGAGAATAAAGTCATAACTTTACAAGAAAAAAAGTCGTTTTTCTCGTAAACCTATGTCTTTATTCTCATAATATTACGACTTTTTTCACGTAAACTTCTGACTTTATTCTCATAATATTATGACTTAATTCTCAAAATCTCAGATTTCGTTTTTTCCTGGATGTGGCCCTAATACTCCGTATTGTACCACATGGATAGAGTGTGAATGTGTTTCCTTGTGTGTGTGTGTGCACCATAACTTTGTGGGGTCTGTTAGTTGAACAATAAGAAAAGGAATGAAGAAAGGATGGAAGGAAAAAGGAAAGGAGACATATTTGTCATTTCAACACAAATTTCCATGAAATGTTGGGTTCCACATTATGACAGAGTATTAGGGCCACATTGAGGGAAAAAAAAATCTGAGATTTTGAGAATATAGTCGTAAAATCACGAGAATAAAGTCATAACCTTACGAGAATGAAGTCATAACTTAACGAGAAAAAAAGTCATAATTTGACGAGAATAAAGTCTTAACTTTATGAGAAAAAAGTTGTAATATTACAAGTTTTTCTCGTAAACCTGTCTTTATTCTCATAATATTACGACTTTATTCTCCAAATCTCAGATTTATTTTTTTCCTGGATGTGGCCCTAATACTCCGTTGTACCACATGGACAGAGTGTGAATGTGTTTACTCATGTGTGCACCATAACTTTGTGGGGTCTGTTAGTTGAACAATAACAAAAAGGAATGAAGAAAGGATGTAAGGAAGAAGGAAAGGAGACAAGGACGCCCCCATGCTGTGTTGGGTCGCGGCCTGCTGTGTTTCTTCGCCTCCGTTGGGCTCCATTCACACAGTAAATAAAAGCATGGAGGCTGAGCTGTGACTCTCGGGATCTAACAGCGAACCAGCGGGGGGTGAAGACACCGCCGCATGCGCTCTCCCTTTCACCACAAACACAAACAGGACGGACGGAAGCGGGTCCGCGGAGAACCGGAGCCCGGTTTCAGGAGGAAGAAGAGGACCGTAGGGAGCGGGGGCAGCCCTGTGCCGTGCTGAGCCGTGCTGAGCATGAAGCGGACGGCTGTAGTGGCCAGGCACAATGGCCTCGTCTCTCCGTTGGGGAACAACAACTCCGGGGCTTCGAGCATCGTCTCGCCACCGCAGCAGCAGCCCAGAGCCGGTACCGGGGTGTCCGCTGCAGCCGCCTGCGGGGCCGGCGGCGGGATGGACGGCCTGCTGGATTTCTCCAAAGGCCCCGCCACCGTCAAAACCGAGCTGGTCTGCAAATGGACCGAGCGAACTTCTCCCAGACAGAGGCTCGCGGGGCGCGCGGCGACATCCGTCTGCGACCAAACTTTCAGCTCCATGCACGAGCTAGTGGACCACGTCACCACCGAGCATGTAGCCGCGGGGCTCGAGACCCTCAGTCACGTCTGCATGTGGGACGAGTGTCTGCGCGGCGGGAAGGCGTTCAAAGCCAAATACAAACTCATCAACCACATCCGCGTGCACACCGGGGAGAAGCCTTTTGCATGCGCATTTCCCAACTGCGGCAAGATGTTCGCACGCTCCGAGAACCTCAAGATCCACACGCGCACGCACACTGGTATGGTAGGGCTGCATGGTTGTGTGTGTGTGTGAGAGAGAGAGATGCATACTGTCACTATATAGTCTTTAAACCACCCTCCGTGTGTGTGTCACATTAGGAATAAAGAGGTTTTCTATTCTAGAGACCAGGTCCCAGTCTGCTAGGAAGGAACCCCCCTCCATGTTTACCCTAGGCTCAGTTCACTACCATATTTACATCCGGCCTTCAGTGCTCCCTCCCTCGTCTCCTAGAGGAATCATGGGTCCAAACTGCAGCTCAGAAGTCATGCAAGGTGACAGGAAGCAGGGCAGAGCAGCTGGACGGAGAGAGAGAGGGAGAGAGAGGGGAGGAAGAGGATGAGTGCAGAATAACAACACAATGAGTGTGTTGAGACCTACAGTACACGTGGCTGTAGTTGTCATATGAGTCAACATAAAAAAAAAACAGTTTTTGCAGGAATTGTGTTGTTATTCTCACTTAGAGCCTGATTTTTAGGACAATGTGGGCAGTTCTAAGTCCACTCATCCCACCAGCCTATTTAAACATACAAGGACTACTGTAAGATTCAAGATTCAAGATTCAAGCCCTTTATTGTCATTGTGTAGTACAACGAAATTAGATTGTGACAATCCCATAGGTGCTAATGAAAAGATAATACAATAAAAAAAGAGATAGTGCAATGTAAATATAAAAGATAATACAATAAAAAAATACAATATGTATATTGATGAGATGACAGTTTTGCCAGATTATTGCACAAAGTGTCCATCAGATAATTATATAATTATTGCACAGCATCATATAATTGTTGCACAGAGTAATCAGCATATGTTATTGCACATGTCCGTAACAGTAGATTTACATTGCACTTGTTCAACTCAGACAGAGGAGATGTCAGAGTTCAGGAGGTTTATGGCAGTTGGGAAAAAACTGTTTTTAAGTCTGTTTGTGCGTGTGCGGATTGAAATAAGAAACAACCATTATATTTAATTCTCCTCTTCATATTATTAGTTATTAGATTAGATTAGATTAGATTCAACTTTATTGGCATTGCACATAGTACAAATTGCAGTTCTGCATCTAACCTTAGTGCAAACTAGTAAAGTGCTGATTAAGACAATGTATACAAATGAGGATATATTGGTGAATGTAAGATAAGAGAAGATAAGATATTTCTTTATTAGTCCCACAGTGTACAATTTGCAGTGTACATGCAGCAAAGGGGATAGTGCAGAAACAAGAAGCATCAGTAAAAACAAAAAGCAATACAACACAATAAAAAAAAGCAAAAATAAAAGTGAAACAAAATGTGAACAATTTAAATAGAAGGAAATATTAAAAATAGGAACAATATATACAGTATTGGCAATAAACAGATTATTAACATAATTGTACAAGTGGAAAAATCATATTGCACAATAAGAATGTAGTGAGTACATAGGCATTCATACACTCATGCACAATCAAGGTAAATACTCACTCTCTGCGAGCCTTTTCCACTTCTCGTTTTGAAGGCAGATTTCCTCCATCAAACACCAGAATTGTACATATATACAGATTGCTCAACTCTAAGTTGCATACTGATGGGATATTGTATAACACATTTGTATGAGAGTATTATAAACAATAGATAATATATACAGGTGGAGTTATGTCTCAACACAGAGAGATTATGTACGTAGAACTATATGCATATGGGACTAAGTGAATATAGGAGGGTAGATATGTATATACAGTTGAATCATAAGTTATATATATATATATACAGGAGAGGATTGTACAGCTATGTAAGTAGTTATGTTAATGTCATCTAAAGAAAAAAACAGATTATTGTAATTTTAGGAAAGTCACAGTTAATTTGCATGCTGTGTAAAATGAAAATAGACAGAGCACATGAGGGAATGTGTGTGTGTCTCCTTCACAGTGACTGACAGAGAGTCCCTAGCGCCCCGATACTGTGTGATCCATGGCAAACATTGCATTTGTCTATTCTATTTGTATCTATTTTTAACTGCATAGGCTGTAATTGGATGCTTTAGACAGGGGACCCCAATACATTAGTCTTTTTTTAAAAACACAAATTAATACAGAATCAGAAAACAATGATCTGAAGTCATTAGGAACCTGTGAGGACCTCTGAGGACTGTGGGGACCAGTCAGTGTGAAGGGTTTATAAACTAACTAATGGCTTTATTAATAGTTAATAACTCATTTACTAATGTTTTATTGATCAGTTATAAGTCATTAGAGCAATCCAGGTTGTGAACAATCCCTTGTGTTTTTTGTATGTATGGGGGGGGGCATCGATGATCTTCAACATAGGTCCCAGAATAGGAACAGTTGTAGATATGGTGATGATATACTCAGTGTAAACCATCAAAATCCATTTATTAACAATCTAACATTTACAACTGAAGACTTGATCCATTATTTTAACAACCTAACTAACTAACAAATCTAATTTCAGATGACTTATTGAATGATTGAATGAATGACTATATTTCGAACATAAAAATAAAATAAACAGATACAAAATAATAACAAACAGAACAAGAGTAACAGTGTCCGAAAAAGGAGTAGGTAGAAGTTAAATTTATATTTCCCTACCCCTTTCTCACTTCTCCTCTATTAACTTACATATCATAAAATGATAATATAATATGATATATAAACTATCCCAAATTTATTTACATCCCATATTAAATATATGAACAGCATCCCAAGTTTATTTACAACCCACATATCCATCCGCCGTTAAAAAACGAAATATAAACCAACCCTCAACACGACCCTTATTATCACGACTGTTCTTCATCCATATACCTCCCAAAAACATCTTTTTTGTATAGCTTTTTAAATTGATTTATATTTGTGCTCCGCTTATTCACTTAAGCTGTCGGTTTATTTGACAGTGAGAACCCTGATGAACTAAAAAGACAAAGCAAGTGCAGTGATGGCGGAGGATGAATATGAAGGTATTACTGAAGCAACCTGTGAACATATCACATGTTTATCAGTATATTTGAAGTCACAGAGAAAATGCTTTAGTTGTAACAAACTTGTAGAATATTTCTCTCTCCCACAAACCCATCACAACAGTTCCACTGTCTCAGATTCTTCATTGCAGGCGCACAAATCCTCTTCTACAAATCACAAATTAAGAAACTGGCACCCTTGAATATGGTGCAAAACGCATTCACATCCATATCACTAATGTGAAGTCATGGACTAAATTTGCATATCTACAAATCAGTATGTGAATTCATGCAATGAGAGTTGCACACCTGTATAATATTTTCTCACAAATATTTGTTTTCCTTGCATCAGATATGGATGTGAAATGTGGAGCAGAAGTGATTTATGTACCTATAGAGGGGCAGGCACTGCTGTCCTGTGTGGGCAGGTTGTTTTCAGGGGTGCGTCCCCATTGGCTAATGAGTTTTTGAGTGACAACTGAGCTCAGAGCCGTAACGCAAAAGTATTGCAAGAAAACGCAACACATATTGCGAGGGAATGCAAAAGTAGTCCTCAAAAGAATTCTCTCCGTGACCCTTAAGGGGCTCCGTACCTTTAGCAAGGTAGAATTAGTAAACTGATAATGGAGTGTATGTTTAGGTCAAAACATTTAAGCTCTATTGGATGTCTATGGGGTTATGAAATAATGCGTTGTTTAAAGTAAATTAAAAAAAGCCACGATTATTTTTGTTGATCTTTTTGTAAACAACCCCCATAATACAAACATCACACAGTGACCACAAGGACTAATCCAACTTAGGTCCAGGGGACATATACAGGGTATGGTGCATATAGTACATGACATACCTCAGAAAATGTGGCAGCCTTTATTGTCCAAGAGGAGTTTTTTTTTTGTTTTGAGCAAATTGAATTAGATATATGTGTCAAATTTTAAGTGAATCGGACTCCCAGTGTTGTTGTGCCGGACTTTCAAAGGCTTCGTTTTTAGCTTCTAATTATAACGACTGATTGTGGTCATATTTCTTGTGAAGTATTTGCACATCATTTCCAGTTTTAGGGCAAAGTATCATCATGTCTCTAGCTCGTTCCAGCTCACAGCAAATTGAGCATAAGTGAAAATGTAGAAATCTTAAAGCCCAGATACATCGCACTGCACTGCTGAAACACCCGGAAGCTGAACTGAATCTCTTCAAAATAAAAAGCTAAGAGCTGAAATACATTGCTACTGCTAGGTTTGAACACTAATTATTATTAATATAGTAATTATTATACTATGTCTAACAATCTGTTGGCTTGGAGTTCAAATAATAATTTATCGAGGAGTTACTACTATTCAGAGCTGCACTCGTGTCACTGGTTGACACTATTGGTATTGTCAATTTTCCAATATGTATGCCATAAACTCTTTTGCTCCTAAATTAATATCTGAACGGTCTATGTGAAAAAACTAAGAGATTAAAGGAACATTTACGGATTTCTTCTTAACCACCTCCTTCCAAAACTCTTTGAACTGAACACGGTCCCACATTCAGTGAATAAAAGTTCCTTGTGGCTCAATACATTCAACGCACCATAGGGCGAATTGGCAGTGGCATACAGTATGCATGGGTGGAGAAAAGTAAATGAATTATGGGCCCATTCTAGATTGTGATAATGGTGATAAGTGTGATGTTTGTGTTGCAGGTGAGAAGCCATTCCAGTGTGAGTTTTGTGAGCGACGCTTCGCCAACAGCAGCGACCGGAAGAAGCATTCACAGGTCCACACGGCCTCGAAGCCCTACGACTGCAAGGCCCTGGGCTGCACCAAGTCCTACACCCACCCCAGCTCCCTGCGCAAACACATGAAGGTTCACGTCAAGTCGTCACCTACCTCCGAACCCCGGGACGTGTACGACTCCATCCCTCATCAACTCCAACAACCTCATCAGGCTCTCCTCGAGCCCCTCGACCTTAAAATGAACCGCCTCTCTCCATCACTTGCCAATAGAAACACTAATTTTCCTCTTCTGTCCAATCACGGATTTGATATCAGCTCAGCCAGCGAGGTCGACCATAAGCTGCTGCTGCGGAGTTCGTCTCCGATGGCGATGCCTCTGGATCTTTCTCTGTCGGGCCTCAAGAGTCAGCTGGCCCAGAAGCAGCAGAGTAGTCGGACCCCACGGAGGAGCCAGCGCTCAGTCAATCCAGCCTTACCTCAGTTGTCTAACATTAAGGAGTGGTACGTCTGTACCAGGAGTACAGCACCACACCTTCCTCTACTTCACCCGGACCACATCAAATCAGAACCTAGTGATGACGAGGAGTACGTCACGTAGGATGGAGGGACGGGTGAATTTGGACTTCAAGAACATACATTGTCAGACCCGGGTCAGGCCAGAGGATGCTCTGTGGAATCATAGATGCTGTAAATTTCCAGAACCAGCAGTTGTATGGTTCAACATCAATGACCCTTCTAAGACGGAGAAGGCTGTGATCAGACGGATACTCTTTTACTCTATCTCAGCTCGGCGATCATCACTATCTGTGGACCAAAAAGCGATAGCGAAGAGAAATTCCATCATTACGGTTATCAAACAAAATGTTTGATAAAAAACTGCAAGTTATCCAGTCTGTGTTAGCTAGCTAACCTGAACTAACAGAGAGGATAACACTGTACAAACGGACCAGAGGATGTTGGGTTCTGCTCTGCTTGCTGTTAAAGAATATGAGGAGGGTGTGTGTACATGATGCCCTCTCTAGGGAGACAGATTATTGACCAATTTATCTAAGAGCTCCACCCAGATGAAGCAATTTCAAGGGCTACGTTGACACTGACAGAAAGTGGTTAATGTTAACCTGAGCTCATGATACTGTAGCACTGTACACATGGCAACACAGCAGGTCCAAAAGAGCAGGCACACAGGGTGTGTTGTCCTGCTATGGCCTCAGCATGTTTTAAACAAACTAGTTTGTACAACATCAGATAAGTTGTTGGAAGCAGCTGATTCTGCTGTCGGAAAGTGGATTTCAGGCCCAGTTCAGACCTGGCATTAAATGGTAAATGGACGTGCATTTATACGGCGCTTTTCTAGTCTTCCGACCACTCAAAGCGCTTCACACTACATGTCAACATTCACACACACATTCACACACTGATGACAGAGGCTGCCATGCAAGGTGCCAACCTGCCCATCAGGATCTAATCTAAATACTCATTCACACACTGATGGCTCAGCCTTCAGGAGCAGTCTGGGGTTCAGTGTCTTGCTCAAGGACACTTCGACATGTGACCGGAGAAGCCGGGGATCGAACCGCCGACCTGCTCTACCTCTAAGCCACAGCTGCCCATACGTCCTGAGTGATCCGATCACACGTGGACAGCTCTAAGTATGTCTGTTCACACCTGGCATTAGAATGCGTCTTCACTTGTGATCTGATCTCACTTCCCCGCTCTATATGCAAATAAACACGTAGTAAACACGCGGCTAATACAGCAGACGTTGTGACGTAATTAGGAATGCTAATTTTGAAAAATGTTCTCAACCGACCCTCGTTAGCCGATTATTAACCGTTAACCAACAAGATTAGTGTCTTGCATGCAGCGTTGCGCCAGCTGCAGTGTATGAGCACAACAGACAACGCAATACCCAATTCACCCGTACAGGAGCGTTACTGTAGCAGCCACGATGCTGCGTGTATTATCAGACACATACAGCCACTTTCTCAGTACAAGTCCGCCACCACCACCACCACATTATTTAGCTTAGCTTAGTAGGTTGTCAGCTGTGTGTCTGCCCGGCGTAACGATACTCTGTCGCCCGGCGTAACTTTAGCGAGTGTCCGACAGACCGTGTGTGTGTGGAGGCGGTGAGTGTGAGGTTTATTGGTGGCGTTATAGTTGTGAACGTAGCTGTAGCAGACAGTGTGTGTACAGTTTATTTGTCGGTGAATAAAGGCTACGAGGCTACAACTCCTCCGCTCAAGACCGGAGCCAACTTCCTGTATCTGCAACGCCGGCTCAGATTCTCTTAAGGTGGACCAGCTATTCTCTTTAAACTGACGAGCCACTACTCTGAGTTTTTCTCAGCTTTTTAATTAATTATTAATGTTTATTTTAACCGTTTTAACCGATAGCGTTATTCGGTTAATATGCTTAATGTCGGTTAACGGTTGAACAGTTAATTATTAACATCCCTAGACGTAATATTACAAGAATGTCAGTAGTAATATCCTACATATTCATTTTGTTAACATCAAAATAAAAGGGTATTGTGCCAGCGGTCCCTGAGGACCACCGCACCACTGCCAGACAACAGCGGCGTACAGAGCTTCAGAGAGCCGGGGAGGAGAGAGAGCGGGCGGATGTCAGCTCTGTGCAGAGCGCTGAAACAAAAACACGTGTGATAATAACACACTTCCTGTGCCTAGTCTGATAGTATGTTGATTTGAAGCCTATAGATAAGATATATTTGAATAAAATACATTTGGGACCGACAGAATACAGTAGACCACAGAAGCCGATTCCATGCCGCGAGGCAGACCAGCACTCTTGTCGCGGATCCCAGCGGGATGTCAGATGAGTAGGCAGTCCTTAATGTGGCCCAGGACACATTCACTACACACTGCTGAAAGAATATGGTCATATGAGGCCCAGACCACCTCTGAATGTGGTCTGAAAGATCAGGTCTCAATGCGTCTTGAGTGCGTTCATACCCGTACTTAGAGCTGTCCACTTGTGATCGTTAATACCAGGTCTGAACAGGGCCTCAGATGCTGTTAGGTGATCCGACAAGCGCTTTGTTTGAAGCAGACTGAGGCCTTTACTTACAAAGCATCGGTAGTAACTTGTTGAAAAGTGTTTTATGTGCTCACAGTCTAATCCAACTCAGTAGCCGGCAGTACAGCTGCAGTTTGAGGACAGTGGGGACTGATCCTTCTTTGTACTGATCATCAAGTGTCTCCTTAACCTCTTCAACCCTGTGGACCTTTGAGTGGGTTAGTCGCCTGCATCTGTTTACACTCCATGTTCAATTTAGTCCATGACCCCCAAGGTTTCCAAAATGACCTTATTTATCATACACATATTCCTTTACCATGAAAATGTATATTAAATGATGCACAAGACATCTGGTATTTCCCCCTAAGATCAAATGGCGCAGCCATAAAAAGGCATCTTGGATTTGAAAATTGACTCTAAGAAACAAGCAGAATGTATTGTGTAAGATTGTGGAACAGCTTGGAAACATGTTTCATCAATGTTTGAAGAACACTTTAAATGGATAGTAAGTGACTTATACCAGTGTTTATTATCCATCCACTAGCAGGTCATTGGGATGTCAGAAAACCTCCCTGAAGCAGAATGTTGTAACGTACTATGACAGGATTTAAATGCTATTATAAATGAAAATTATGGTGTGTTACAACCGAAGTCTTACAACCTGGGTAAAACTGAAAGTGGGCACACCTGAAATGTCTCTAATAATCCCTCATTGCACATCTACAGTGAGTACAGTAGGTCAAAGTTGAAGCAGCAAGTGGGTCTGAAAACTGTGATGGATGTTCATGAGGGATAGTTTGGGAAATACTTTTAACGCTCATCTTTGTTTGGTTAACGTGGGGGTTTGTTTCAAACCAGCCATTAATGTGTGCATTATTATTACTGACAGGAAAGATGGACAAAACTGCAGATAACACCCAAGTTGAATGAAAGCGGAATTTTCCCTTTAAACAATATAAGTGATTTGAAAATTGTGAGTCTCAGTTTCATTCAGGTTTACTAACGAGAAAAGCTCAAGTATTCAATCTGGAAGTGAAGAGGTTACATGGACGTTTACAGACAGAATTGTGTCATTGAAGTTTTTGATTTTCAAGCAATAATCTCTAGACATGAGCAAGCAACTACTGGCACCCAGTTTATGAAGTCTGTATCACATGGTCGGCACGGTGGAACAGTGATTTGCAGCATCACCTCACAAGCTAGAAGGTCCTGGAAGACCCTACAGTTCAAACACATACAGGTCACATTAATGAACCTGTAGGTATAAATGTGAGTGTCCATATAGGTTAGCCCTGTGCTACACTGGTAACCTGTCCTGAACTGGTGTACCATGCCTCTCACGCAGTGTGAGTTGGGAAAGGCTCCAGCTCTCTGTGACCCTGCACAGGATAAGCTGGTATAGATCACCGATGGATGGATGGACATCCCGGGCATGCAACCACAATCTGAGAGTAGAATAAAATCCATTGCATGTGACCTGGAGGTGAGGTGTCATCATGTTAGATAACATCAGGCCACTTCCCAGTGTGCTCCACTGGCTTTTTTTTTGTTAAAAACACATTAACAGTTCAAAGTCCATATATGGGAAATTAAAGCATGTCATGGGCCCTCTCATGACATCAAATGCTCAGAATCTCTCAGCTAATGAAAACTAGTAACAACATATTCTAAACTTGTGTCTGCATGAAATCAGGTTGTTGCTTTCAGATCTTTTGGGAGTCCAAATCTGTCCTTAAATCTTAAATCGTGACCTACAGATTGATTAAATTTGTCCTCTACACAGTAATTTACACTACACTAACAGGTGAAAAAGACCTTCCTACAGCCTTGGTCTCTTATTGTATCGTGATTATTAACAAGGCTCATCAGGCTTAAAGAGAACAAGGCTAAAGTTATGACTTAAGTGTCATAGAACAACTGAAAGGATTCATACGCCTGAGGAGCACTGGAACTATACTGCGTCACCTGAGCATGAAAAGCTCATTCTTGACCTTGGACCTTGACCGCTCACATTCAAACCGTTTAGAGTCACTAATGAACCTAACCTGCATGTTTGTTTACTGGAAGGAAGCCAGAGAACCTGGAGGAAAAACCACACTGACACGGGGAGAAAATGCAAACTCCACACAGAAAGAAGGGTTACAACTCTGAACCCTCCTGCTGTGAGGCAATAGTGTTAACCACTGAACCACCGTGCAGCCCTTAGGAAATACTAGTTTAACAAAATAAACCTTCAAAGCCCACTTAGTGAATCCCTTGAGATGTTCTGGCTAGTAAGTGGCCCATGGACTGAGATTTATTTGGTCATACTACTGTACAACTAGCTGAACTGTTGAGGTGATAGTCTTTGGGCTCGCAAGACAAATGCTTACTTCAAACAAACATAATTCAAGCCAACTAAATGAATCCGTATCCTGTTACTAGGTTTAATGATTAATTGACGTCAGTGGTGAATCGGATCAATAAGCTGCTTGTAAAGTTAGAATAGACCGATACCTGTTTTTCACCGGGATCCATCTTCAAGCTGCATTTCCGAACACAGTCCTGATACGTGTGAGGTCTTTTTACACCAAACTTGATGACCTGTGTCCATCTGTTTGAACAAGAAAAAGACACGGGACACGAGTCAGGCAGTGACATACTGCCTGAATCGTGCCCCGTGTCTTTTTCTTGTCAGTAAGTATCGACATTAGTCGAGAGTTTTAAGAAGAGCATCATGAATTTTTTTTATGTCAGACTTTAAATGTAATGGACTCTGTCCCGAAATTAAAAGACAAACTGAACAAGTAGTATAAGTTAACAAGCATATTTATTTTATTTTTTTATTTAATTATTATTAAAATACTTTGTAGCCCACATTTCTGGTTGGAGGCTCTATAGCAAGTATCTGATCGGTTACTTACTAACGGTGAGTAAAATTGCATTTTTCATGCAGGTCCACTGGTTTACAGCATGAGTCACATGCAGTTCTCACAGAGCAATACAAAAAAAATCTATAATGAATTTCTCATTTAATTGTTTTTCTCATGCACATGAAAATGTAATTTGTTAAATAAACCATTTAAATCTTAAGTAACTTATTATCAGTCTTTTGTTAAGCACATTGTACTACTGCATACATCAGCTTCTTAATCACTCTTTCCATACCCAGGACTGTAGCCAGAATGTTACAAATTAAAAGAACTATAAGAATTATTGTTGCCTGGTTTGGTTAGAAAAATAATTAACCAGTAGTATTGTGGTTATGGTATTTGTTCATTTATGTGGCCAAACTTATTATTTTTACAAATGTTACAAAAGAAAATGTGTACTTAGAAGCAAATACAGCAGCCACTGTAAAAGAAGTAGATGGTGGAGAAGTATTCACTATTAATTTAGTTTGTTTATTTTAGGAATCAAATATCTGTGACCATTTTCTTTCAACCCACAAAAAAGGCTCCATGGCTGGAGCCATGCCAAATATATTTGAAAATGTGCAATGTGAGCCAGGCGGCAGGCAAAAGCGGGGGTCTAGGCGTGCTGATCCCTGGCATCGCAGACTGGCTCTTGGCACGTGGAACGTCACCTCTCTGGTGGAGAATGAATCGGAGCTGGTGTGGGAGGTGGAGTGGTACCAACTAGATATAGTTGGGCTCACCTCCACGCATAGCTCCGGTTCTGGAACCACACTCCTGGAGAGGGGCTGGACTCTCGCCTTTTCCGGAGTTGCCAGGGTGAGAGGCGCTGGGCGGGTGTGGGGATACTCACGAGTCCCTAGCTGAGCGGCACTTTGTTGGAGTTCTCACCTGGAGAATGAGAGGGTCGCCTCTCTGCGGCTACGAGTCGCTGGGAGGAAATCTCTGACTGTTGTGTCCTAATGGCATCTGCAAGATTTCACAGACCGGAGGAGAACAACCAATCAGTGCTGATCTGGAGTCTGCTGTCTCTGAACAGCTGTCAATCACTCACCAACTCTGATCAAAAGGTTATATTACACTACACTACAATACAATTATTGACCAAAGGATTGGTTTACACACATAAGATACATTACTCTTAAAACAATTACAGTTTATTATACATGTATGTTATATACTCATAATATACATTATAATATATATTATATAGATATACATGGTAATATATATTTTTTTCATTGTTTATAGTCATTCCCAACAGCCTTTACTGGCGCAAAGTACAGTATATCACAGATCACATGGTGAAAATTATATCTGCCTGTTTTACACTCTTTGGCCGCCAGGTGGTTTCGTGTGCACATGAAGCCTCCAGAAATGAACCCTTTTCCAAACCAATTTGCTGGAAAGCTTCAATGTTCCATGGAGCTTCAGCTCGCCATCACTACTATAATGCCTTTTTCTCTCCTCAGATGTCTTCAGAATCATCTTGTAGTGTACTGTTTAGCTGTAAAATGAGAATGTTTGTGACCCAGCAGCCATGTTGAGATCAGTTGAGGAAGTACCAACCACCGCCCACCAGCCAGAGCACAGTCAATAGGAATACTCTCTCTCTGAAATGACCTGTGATTGGTCAAAGTCTCCCGTCATGGGCTAGATGTTCTAAAGCCTGAAAACAGCCATGAGGAGGTGCAGAGGTCTAGTTTTCTCTCAGAACACTTGAATTACAATATGCTGAGAGGTTATTATGGAATTTTTGCCCAATGATGCCAAAAAACGTTCTGCCTACTGCAGCTTTAAGGCTTAAAGTTATGCGTAACTAAGGGCCAATTTGAGTGACAGGTCTTTGCAAAATGCACAGTTGTTCTGAATATTTCAGCTTAGCTGCCCCACTATGACTGGTGTGTCTTCTTCCAAAGAATTTCAAGGAAGAATTAGGAATATTCTGTTAAAGGAATACTTCCGTAAGGCAGTTAAGAGAAATTATGTTTTCAAGGAATTTGAATCTGAAGAGGTTAAGATAATACGGAGAAAATATATTTCATTCCTTCTCCCTCCTAAGGTGAAAAAGAGGAACTTCAAAATCCTGAATAAGATTTACCCAACGAACGAATTCTGTGGAAGACTGAGGTTTAACTTCGATGTGAAACTGTGTAATTTGTGAAAGTGACATTGAAAGTTTGGAAGTTAAGTTCATTGTGAATCAGTGACATTTTTCTGGAATGACATGCAAAGCTGGCTACAATTCAAGGGGATTGAACTGTCACCATTGACAGTGAAAAATAATTTGGTATCTTTGCTGTGAATTGGAATTTGGATTTTGTTATCAATATTTTGCTATTATTAAGTAATTTTTTTTCCACATAAATGCAGATACCTCAAAACTAAACCGTGTCTGACTAGTATGAAGAATGAGCTAAAACTGTAAAAAAAGTCTTTGTCGATTATGACTGACAAAAAAAATGTATGCAAATGTATACAAATTAATTTGAGACGAGCCCTGTTTCTTTCTTTTTTTATTTTTTATTCATTTATTTATTATTTTTGTAACTTTATTTTTATTCTCTTTAAATGTTATTTTTTATATTTGCTGTTGCCCATGCTCAACCTACAGTTGTTTTTCTTACTGTTATGATAATTGACAGTGCCCTGTTGTG
This sequence comes from Sebastiscus albofasciatus, assembly GCA_916701655.1. Lineage (NCBI taxonomy): Eukaryota > Metazoa > Chordata > Actinopteri > Perciformes > Sebastidae > Sebastiscus > Sebastiscus albofasciatus. The sequence continues at coordinate 8,149 of CAKAOI010005117.1, read as the reverse complement.
TGTATATTTTTGATAAAGAATAATAAAAAATAAAAAATAAAAAAATAATAATTTTAAGGTCATGTTTCCAAACGCTTTTCAATAAAGTTGAGAGAGGGGAAAAAAGGGTGAATGTTGTCGACGCCTCTCTCTCCACCAATCCGCTCTCTTTAAAGCTGGCACGTCATCACGTCAGTGTGCGTGGTTGTCTGTGAGAGTTTGTGAACATGGCGGCGCACGGGCTATCTCCATCAGTGAGCAGGCTGCTGTCAGCGGTGAAGGTGAGCTCAACACAGCGCGAGCTCAGGTGAACACACCGTTCACTATCAGCACGCGACTGACACGACAGCTGTCAGCATAGTCTGTAAGCATAGTGCTGCTACTAACCTGCTAATGACGAGGACAGGTCAGGACAGTCCTGGACGGTCTTCATGGGACAGACATAAAAACAATAATAAGAGAGAGAAACACACTGATAAAACTGTGCAAAAGTTTGTTTCCTAAAGCTGGACAGGTAGATAAAGGTGTCAGGTGTTTCTTCAGTCATAAAGAGAGTATAAATCTCATGTGACTTTTAGAGGTTATGTCACCCAGACCGGTTTAGCTCTAAACAGCTGTATTAAACTATGCTCCGTTAGGAGGGTGTTGGACATTCACACTGTTATTTAATCCCGTTCAAACTCATGTAATCTCATTTTACTCGCTTTACCAATATATACACACTATGTAATAGTTGTTTTGACCGTCTCCTCTAAATGCTGGACCAGGTCAGTCCACTAGGGATGGGGCCTCTGGTGGCCACTTGCTTGTGTACTTTGATTAAACAGCAAAAGTAAACTGGTTCACACCTGGTTCACACCTGGTTCACACCTGTTCACACCTGGTTCACACTCATTCTAACACTGAACCTGCAGGCTGAGGGAGGCATGAGTCAGAGTATTTGTGTGTACGTTGTTTTTCTGCTTTCTAAATGAACAAGAATCTCCAGATGGTTTGAAAACTGTCTATTCAATTCAAGTCAATTCAAGTCAAACTTTATTGCAGACTCACGGTCCAGACAAAAAAACAAGACATTACATATAATACATTACAATACAAGAAGCACTATAAAAAGTCATGATTAAAAGAGATTAAAAATATCAATATATATTAAAGCTGCGAGCAGTGATGAACGGGCCCTTGCACCTCCCCGTGTGTTGGGGGTAATGGCGGGACGCAGACTGACGCGGCCAGGCGCAATGAAACCGGAACTCTGATGAACACCATGACGCCTGCCACAAGACTCTACGACAAACGGTTCACGAGTTATGAGAGGGTCTGTGGCTAATGTCTTGAGGCGGGGCTATGAGTCTATTTTTGTATTTCTATTTTATGTACATGTCCTCATGGCCACCATCATACCTGAGAAATTTGGGGCAGATCGGACTATGTACGGTTGAGTTACGACAGCTTCCTGTTTCATGGCGAATGGCTAAAAATGGCTGCCACACCACGGTCAGGTCGTTCGAAGAAAACTCACCATTTGAATAACTTTTCATCCTCAAGTTCTTAAGATAGTCCTGGCCGAATTTCAAGTCGATCTGATTAAATCTGTAGGAGGAGTTTGTTAAAGTACGTGGCCTATGAAATGCTTAAAAATGGGCGAAAATCCCCCATTAATTTCAAAATGGCTGACTTCCTGTTGAGTTTTGGCTATACCTCCAAGAGGCTTTTTTGTGCATCTCCACATGTTACATCTGTCTGCCAAATTTCATACATTTAGGTGAAACTGGAGCGAGGGGCTCAATTTTTCCAACTTTCTAGGGGGCGCTAGCGAGTTATTTAGCAACACCCAAGCCTGAGACCCTTAAAATATCAAATTTTTCACCGCGTCTGATAAGTGTGCCAAGTTTAACAACTTTTTGAGCTTTTTGAGCATGTTAAGGCCGTCAAAAAGGCGATTCATTTGAGAGAAAAAGAAGAAACACTACAGTTTCAATAGGGCCTTCACTGGCCCGACGCTGTCGGTGCTCGGGCCCTAATTAATGCCTTACATATAAAGAACTATACCAATGCCTCCACAGCTGTGATTGGTACCGTGTAGTGCTAAATATTATGTTAGACAACTGCAAGATGATGTCATTATCACAGTGATTTAACCTATAAAAATATTGTACATGAGATTTCTTAAGACAGTTTGAAAAATATTTATGCCTGTAGACACAAACATTTCACTTGCACTACAACATCTCGATCATATTCTCATTGCATCATTATATGCAACTTGAAGTCTCTGTAAGCTCGCTTTTTTGTAATTTGATCATAAATGGGCTGCATACAGTGGAGTACAATATGCTCTGAACAGAGACATCTTCGCTCTATCCGAACGCATACTAAACTGCCTATTGTTCTGTTGTTCCGTGCAGCACTTTGCTTCTGTTTGGATGAAGCCAGTTAATTCCTTGAGGCTTGTGCATCAGAGGACCTCACTCACAAAACAAATCTCACTCTTTGTCACTCACAGTGAGCTGATCAGGTGCAGCTCCTGCATTAGTAGTGTTTGCATCAAAGTTAGATTTTCTACCTCATCCGTATCACGAGTGGAAAGGAATCTGGAAAAATCATGAAAAACTTGTTTCACATGTGTTGAGTTTAATTTTTCATGCTGGTCCAAGCAGTAATTGATTTCAATTTATTTATGTATGTTATGAAAATCAATTGGCAGACTTGCTTATCTTGTCTAATTCATGCTCTCTGTGATTGACATATACCGATCAGCCATAACATTAAGACCACTGAGAGGTGAAGTGAATAACATTAATTATCTCGTTACAATGGCACCTGGCAGGGGGGGGATATATTAGACAGCAGTTGAACATTTTGAACTTTGTGTTGGAAGCAGGAAAAATGGGCCAGCGTAAGGATGTGAGCGACTTTGACAAGGACCAAATAGTGCTGGCTAGACCACTGGGTCAGAGCATCTCCAGAACTGCTGCTCTTGTGGGATGTTCCCGGTCTGCAGTGGTCAGGACCTACCAAAAGTGGTTCAAGGAAGGAAAACCGGTTTACCGGCGTCAGGGTCAGACCCAAGGCTCATTGATGCACGTGGGGAGCGAAGGTTGGCCCGTGTTGTCCGATCCAATAGAAGAGCTACTGGAGCTCAAACTGCTGAAAAAGTTAATGCTGGTTCCGATGGAAAGGTGTCAGAACACACAGTGCATCGCAGTTTGTTAGACTAAAGTACCTCTGGACGCAACGCAATAAGAGTGCCACAGGGATGACGTATTTTTGTCGGCCAACCAAGAAGTTCGCATCGCACGGATTCCCTTGACAAAAAGCCAATAAGATTGTTCCACTGGATTTTGGATTATTGCAGAAAATAAGCTCTGTGGCAAACAGCCAGATAATCTCCACAAATGAACCTCACGTTTATGATTTTTGCGCCAGAAGTAAAAAAACGAATGTTAGCACAGAATGAGGTCAAACAAAGACCCTCGACTGTCCAACGCATCATGTATAATTATTCATTGAACCAATTTATTTTACATTTAACCAGAAAAAAACAATCTGATTGTACCATTTCCCAGCCTGAACCTGCTGAAAATAAAGGAAGATTTTCTTGCAGCATATTTTACTTTGTCATAGAAGTTATCCCTAAATGAATATTATAATGAATGAGATGAAATGACATAGTAGCCTAATATAATGTATCTGTATGTGTTTTGCAGTATGCGTCATTCCGGAACAGATGCTGTGCCGTGCGCTGCAACGCTCACTATTCCACCGTCTACAATCCCAGTGAAAAGGTAACAGAAACAAACCAAAACTAAATGTAACACAATGTGAGGCAAGATGTGATTTGACATTGGTATGATCAGGTGTGACCTCTGAAACAAAAATCCTTGTTCAGGAGTTAGGTGGTAGAGAAAGTCTTCTCATTGTCCAGTAGGTGGAGTGATCCCTGTCTCCCAAGGATCTTGAGGGAGTTACCCATGCTTTTTTCGAGCACTGAGGTCGACCAATCAGATGCTCCTGGATGCCCCCAGAACTAGACACAAAAACAGAGGCAACCGAGCCTTTGCGGTGGCCGCCAAGCTCCCCTCTTCATATTAAAACTGCTCAGACCGTAGAATCGTTTTAAGTCGCTGCTGAAGACTCACCTCTTCTAGCTGGTGTTTGATTAAGATTATTTTCTGTTGTGCTGCTGCTCTTTTACGGCTGTTATGTGCACATTATGGTTATTGTCTTTGCTCTGTTCATATTGTTGTTTGCTTTGTATTCATTTTCATCACGTACACGTTCAGCGCTTTGGTCAACTGCGGTCGTTTTTAAACATCCTATACAAATAGAGTTTGACTTGACTCGAAGAAAGTCCTTGTTGTGTCAATGACCAACGGTGCTAATCTGTGTGCCGTTTCTTTCCGCAGACCTTTGATAAGATCCTCATTGCCAACAGAGGAGAGATCGCTTGCAGGGTAAGACTGACTGACACAAAGATATGTACTGTAAATGAGATGTTATTGCATTACTGTTGAAGACATGAAGACATGTGGACCTCACAGCGCCCCAGATGGAGCTTAAAGAAGTCTCCGTAGGGCAGAGCTGTTGTAGTCAAACCACAAACTTTGTTTTGATGTTTTATTCCCTGGTTTTTGTTAAGAGCTACCAGTAGCTATCTATAATTCACTGCATTGTATTTGACATTGACTCTAGAGTGAAGCATGAGTGTTAATGTTAATGTGCGTGTTTTTCCATCAGGTGATCAAGACATGTCGTAAGATGGGCATCCAGACTGTAGCTGTCCACAGTGACGTGGACTCCAGTGCTGTGAGTCACCATCAGTCTTCATCCAGTGTTTAAAATGAAGGTTGAATACCGGGTAGGGCTGTAGACACGTCCAACTTAACCGAGTCCAGGTCAAGTCCGAGACCAGAAGCGTGCGTGCGTGCGTGCGTGCGTGCGTGTGTGTGTGTCTCGTAGACAGACAGTTGGAGTAGGTGGTAGCCGTGTTCTAAGTGTGTCTTCATGCAGTGTGTACCACTTTCTACTGCTGAGGTGACACTCTGTGTCTGCCCGTGTTTAGGTTCATGTAAAGATGGCTGATGAAGCAGTGTGTGTCGGCCCCGCCCCCACCAGTCAGAGCTACCTGAACATGGACGCCATCATGGATGCTGTCAGAGCGACCGGAGCACAAGCTGTAAGCATTTACACAGCTCTTATTTACACTATGTGACTGTGGGAGATACACATCAAGACAACATGTAGGTTCTCTGAACAGTGAAGCATGTGTCTGCATGT
>CAKAOI010005116.1:0-31568 GCA_916701655.1 Sebastiscus albofasciatus | reverse complement strand
GTTGGATACTGTATATCAGTTTGTAACAAACCTTAAAGCGCTGTGATATATCACAGCGCTTTAAGGTTTGTTACAAACTGTAGAGCCCTCACTCATCACTGTATATTGTACTCCAAAGTCAATTGGCCTGCTCTGTCAATACGTCGGTTTGGCCATTGGTATGTTTTTATCTATAAGGCCATTCTGGGTAGACTCCCCTGTTATTTATCTGTCTTTCTAACCAGAAAACATGGTAACCATGGGTTACGGTCTCAGGACACGATGCTTATGACTGTTCCCAGAGTTCACGCTGAGTTGGGAAAGAAGGCCTTAATGTTTTCTGCACCATCTGCATGGAATAAGCTGCAAACTGAACTTAAACTCCAGGACCTAGTCACTCTAAATGAATTTAAAGGAAGAGTGAAATCTATAGAAACGGACTCTATCAATAATTGTTATTATATTATAATAATAGGTTATTGTATAGGTTACCGCTGCTTTTGCCAGACAACAGCGGGGTGCAGCGCTCCAGAGAGCCGGGGGAGGACAGAGAACCGGTGGTCGGGTGTCAGCTCCGCACAAAGCAGCGCAACAAAAACACAGACACATCTCTGACAGTCTGATAATAATGCACTTCGCGTGCCTAGTCTACATACAGTAGATCACAGAGGCCGTTTCCATGCTGACAAGTGCCCGTGTCTGCCTGTTTATTCACCTGAGGGGCGCAGTGATCCCAGCTGGACGTCAGTTGAGTAGGCGGTCCTTTAATGTGGCCCAGGACACATTTGCGTACACACTGCTAAAAGAATGTGGTCATATGTGGCCCAGACCACCTCTGAATGTGGTCTGAAAGAGCCCATCTCAATGCGTCCTCAATGCGTCTTGAGTGTGTTCACACCTGTACTTAGAGCTGTCCACCTGTGAACAGGGCCATAGAGACAGACAACCATTCACACTCACATTCACAACCACGGGCAATTTAGAGAAACCGGAGTACCCGGAGAAAACCCACGCTAACATGGGGAGAACAGTCAAACTCCACACAGAAGGGCCCCAAGCCGGATTCGAACCTACGTCCCTCTAGCTGTGAAGCACCAGCACCCTTGAAAAAGAGATTTTGATCTCAATGGGTCTAAACCTGGTTAAGTAAAGGTTAATGAAATGAAATGGCTTCACTATAGTCTTTTTTTTTTTTTCAAACCAGATCTGGACATACATAACATAATGATGAGGGCTCCTTCCTGTTGCTGTGTTATGTTTCATTATAAAAAGTCTTTCCAGTGTGACGTGTGAGGATTTCTCTGCAGATGGTTATCAGTATCACAGTTTAATATAACTTTCACTTTAACTACCAGTTTCCTAGAAAATCATGTTTAACTTTCTTTCCCAACTGTGCAGATAAATAAGTGAGATACCATCAGGTAGGAAAGTTAATCTACTGCCCATGAGAAACAGTGATGAGAGATTCTATATCTAAGCTCCTTTTGTTTAACGTTGTTCATGAATGAATTTGCAAATTGCTCTGATCTGAAAATACAAAGCGCTCTCTCACTCCTCGTAACAGACTGGGTAAGAGGCTGGACTGATGTGAATTGGTGAGAAACAGCCAGGAGTAAGAATCTCTTTCCTGACATCAAAAGACTGCCGTCTCACTTCTGTCAGCTTATAGGCAGGGAGGGATGACAGAGGGCCGCCAGGCAGACACATATCCCTCTGCAAGCTGAGCCCACAGAGCGCTCTGCGTTGAATGGATGATGATGCCGAGCGATGCCTGCACCACAGTGAAACCCTGGGTAAATATAGTGCCAAAAAGAAAGCTGAGACAACGTCCACTGTCCCAGCAATCGAGTTTTGGTTCCTGCAACAGGTTTTTCAATTATGACCTATAAAATCGTCTTGATTTTTAATTGATCTTGATTCTTAATTTAAAACAACCTCCAAAACTGTTTTAAAGGTCCCATATCATAAAAAAGTGAGATTTTCATGTTTTTTATATAAAAAAAGCAGGCTTAAGTCCTATATAAATACTGTGAAAGTATCGAAACACTCGATCCACAGGGAAATGCACACAGTCTGTATTCAGAAACTCTGCATTTTAAACAAGCTGTCAGGATTTCTGTCCATTTGTGATGTCACAAATATACAATATTTAGACCCTTTACACAGTTTTAAACGTAAACAATCTAAATGTGTTGCAGTTTATTCCTGGTTGCAGTGTATGTGAATGTCATCAGCTGACAGGAAGTACACATGGACCCAAGCTGTTGCCTATAGCAACGCAATTCTGTTGCAATTCTGTTGCAATTCCGTCAAAATGCACTAAAACGGAGCGTTTCAGACTAAGGGTAAATACAGGTATATTCAAGCAGACAGTATGAGGAAAATAACGTTTTTTTTAACATTACTACTATTACACTATACTATGAATTACTATTCATAATTCGTGCACTTTGTAATAAATCATCATTCAATTCGTACGTCTCTCCTGATTGAAATGCATTGAGTTGATACTCTATAAGAGGTCCCGCCCCAAGGGAGGACGGGGACCTGCCGTCCTCCTCTACCCCCCCAAGATGACCACAACCACACAGGCTGCCCTTCCCCCTCTGCCCTGCAGGTGTCGCTGTTGAAGCATTTTAATTAGACTTTATTAAATAATGGATTTTTTCCAAAGAAGAGAGAAAAATATTTTATAAACGATCCTGAGATTTGGTAATGGTTTATTTCAACCAGTTACTCTTTTTTTATATTTTGATCTCCCTCTTGCCTCTCAAAAAAAAAATAGAGGAGAAGCGACCTCCTCTGCCTCTACGGACGAGCCTCCACTGCTACTTAGTTAGATTTAGGCAAGAAAACTACTTAGTTAGGCTTGGGATAAGATTCTGGTTTGTTACTTAATACGTAAATTACGTGACAAATAAATCAACGTTGTAATCTGGTTTCACACGGGACACACCGCTCTCCTGGGCGACCCATCCACCACGATCTCCCCCTTACGCAGCGTTCGCAGCTCTTTCTATTTGCTGGTTCACGATTACGTGAATTACACACAAATTAATTTTGTGGGATATGCACAAATTACAGTGCATTCATTACTTTTCGTAGGTATAACTACAAACAGTGTATGAGACCAACCTGATATAGTAAAGTATAATTTCACTGCATGCAGTTTGTACTGACATTTGCGTGAATATGCTACGCTCAGAGCAAGTATTTGTGCTTCCATTAATATATCTTTATTCGCATTTTGCAGTATTGCATCAAAAAGCTGTATGGAAACGGAAAAAAATTATTAAAAAAAAGTTTTTACATTCGGTTGAGGTGGTTTTTGCCTTTATTGAAAAACAGTTGCGCTAAATATATTATAGAAACGCCTTTGCCGAATAAGTTCTGACGTAGCGAACATTTGAGATCCTCTGGCAGGGCCCTATAACAGTTCCAAAATCCAAACTTGTTAACAAAGGTGACCAGGCTTTTGCTTTTCAGGCCCCTCAGCTGTGGAACTACCTACCTGAGGATCTCAGGCAGGCAAACTCAGTATCTTCCTTTAAATCTCTTCTTAAGACACTTAAAGTCATAAAGTCACTTTTATATTATGGGTTTTTCTTAAAGGGACTGTTTGTAACTTCTTACACGTATATAAATCAATCCGGGTCGGTGTCCCATGTGCGCTGGTGTGTGGCTACGCTGTTCAGACTCAGACTCCAACACAAACTACACAGAAACCGCAAAGCCGGAGGACGCGGGGGAGACCATAGCTTTGGTCTCCAGGGCCGAAGTCTCTGCTGTACTCTGCTCTGCTACCTGCCTGCTTGCCTTCACTCACACGCCGCGCTCGTGCGTGCGCGCACACTACACACTGCAGAAGAGTTAGTTTAGCTCTGAGAATAACTAGTGAATGTACAGTGGACGTTTGTGCAGAAATAAAGAGAGAGACCTTGGTCTGGTCAGCTAACGTTACTTCCAAGCAGCTGAAATATAGAGTGATATTGTGCTTTTAGCTGACGTGTGTCGCCTCACTGTTTTGATCGATGCTCGTTCATGTCTATGTAGAGCGAGCACAAGTGCGAGCAACAGGACACTGACTTTCGTTGACTTAACGGCCACAGGCGTCGCTGTTAACAAGACATTTCTGATTCTTACAAACAGTCCCTTTAAAGGTCCCATATCGTGCTCATTTTCAGGTTCATACTTGTACTTTGTGTTTCAACTAGAACATGTTTACCTGCTGTAATGTTAAAAAAAATCTCTATATTTTTCTCATACTGTCGGCCTGAATATGCCTGTATTCACCCTCTTTCTGAAACGCTCCGTTTTAGTGCATTTCAACAGAATTGCAACGGAATTGCGTTGCTAGGCAACAGTTTGGGTCCATGTTTACTTCCTATCAGCTGATGTCATTTGCATACACTGTAACAGGAAATAAACTAAGACACATTTAGAATGTTTACATGTAAAACTGTGTAATGGTCTAAATTTTGTATATTTGTGACATCACAACTAGATAGAAATTCTGATGGCTTGTTTCAAACACACAATTTCTGAAAACGAGTTGTTTGTATTTCTCCGTATATTGAGCATTTCAATACTTTCACAGTATTTATATAGCACTAAAACCTGCTTTATAAAATATATGGAAATCTTACTTTTTACAATATGGGACCTAACAACATAGAAAACATAGTCCGTCAGTGTTGTTTCCTGTTTGCTGTAGCAGAGTTGTATATAAATGTAACTAGTCAAGGCTGACTGTCCTGTAGCCGTATTTACCCACGCTTACCTCCCTCCTCTTGTCCTATAAACTTTGACCATGGAGAACATTCAAACACGTGATACTTACTGCGACTGCAATGTAAGACAATTCACTTATTGTCAGTGTTCTCAGTTCTGACCTCAGCGCTTTACTCTTGTTTACTGGCAGCATTGAGGCTCATGTAATTGGGTAGGCTTTCCCCTGGTCCCTATTTTGGTCCGGTAACAGCATGTGAGCTCCTTCCTGACTTGTGCTCTTTTATCTCTCCTGTATATTTTGCAACAAGTGGAGGAGCAGTCCGTTCTCATCAGGGCCTGAAAAGAGCCTTTGTTTGGCTCGGAACACCTGGACAGAGTTATCGCAGTGGTTCAGACTCTCCCTCCTTTCCCTCTTTCCTTCTCTTTCTCCCTCCTCTTTTTTTCTATCAGTCCATCTTTTCCAATCTGAATTGTTCTCTCCTTCTCCCCTCCCCCCCTCTCTCTCTTTTACACTCTGTCTGTGTGTCCAACTAGAGTAGTGTGACTGCAAGTCCAGACAAATAATAGACAGTGCTTTAAGGTTAAAGAGACAGCAGCACAAGGTGAGAATGACATTTATAGCAGTAATATCTAAGAAATTCTCACGACTGAGACCAGCAGTCAGGAGTATTCACCAACTTCAGCGTTTTGCTTGTAGTTTGCCATGAAGGCAGTCTTTCCCTAACTGTAACTTAAAGCTTCAGTAGGCAGTATATTTTTGGCATCATTGGGCAAACATTCCATTATAACCTTTCAGCATATTGTAATTCAAGTGAGAGACTTCTGCACCTCCTCATGGCTCTGTTTTCAGGCTTTAAAAAATCTAACCTAACTGACCAATCACAGGTCATTTCAGAAAGAGAGCGTTCCTATTGGCTGTGCTCCGGCCATGTGAGCAGTGCTTGCTATTCCCTCAACTGATCTCAACATGGATTCATATTTGATCAGCACTGCCTAGTTTGACCGTTTGGTCGGAGTTCGCGAGTGATTGACAGCCGGCTCTCATAGACGGAAGCTGGACGACAGAGTCCAGATCAGCTTTGATTGGTTGTTTTCCTCCGGTCTGTGAAATCTTGCAGATGCCATTAGGAGCACCGGAGGATGCAGAGGACACATAGGCACATGATTTTTTTTTCAGATTACCTGTTTCATGTACTATTGCCAGGATATATATATATATATTTTAATCATATTTGCTCCAATCTATCCTACTTCAGCTTTAAGTTTTTAAACTCAAAATACTCTGTTTTTTATCAACCAGTCCCTGAAATTAGTCATTTGAACCCTAAAATGACATTACTTCTGTGCTACATATCTTGTCCCCACAATATAATATAGTAATTTGTATGCTTGACACAATGAATTGGTTTCCTTATGAATCATATGTGCGCTGAATAAATGGAATAGCTTAATTACACCCCTCATTTTCAGCTTAATTTTTTTTATTTTTATTTTTTGTATCGGCCTGAGATACACTCGGGTCTTATAGCTGCAACTTTAGTTCTTTGTTAATCCTTCTAAATCCCCTCAATTCAATTTTGAGGCTGTACTTTCTGTTGGTGTCGAACCAGAGTTATACAGTTATATTGCTATAAAATGTTATAATCATTATATCATGTGTTTCCATATATGAATAAGCAAAAATATGACAGTACAACATCACATCAAAGTACAACCTCATCATCATATCACATTTACTACTTGTGCTGTTGTGTAGGACTGAAGCAACAGTAGTGTCTGTTTTTGTAGGTCGCTCAGTGTAAATATACTAAACATTTTGCTCAGTGCAACACCAAAAAATGAAACACAGACGATATGCAACTTGTTCAGTGATGCATCAGGTTGTGCAGGTGTTCATGATATATACTGTACATATATGATAATGTTTTTTCTTTTTAGTTATTATGAGTAGTACTTCTACAGTAATTGCCTCCTATGTCATATTCATTTCCTGCGTAGACAACGTACACTTTATTTCCTATTTATTTACTTCATCATAGAGTATCTTATTTATTTTATCATATATCATCCTATTTTTTACGCAATATATTATTTCTCGACCTATATGTTGTTTTTATTACACTTTAATATTGTGAAGGTTTGGTTTTCTTTGTTTTGATATTGTTATTTTGCACTCCGTAAAGCTTAGTCACATGATGCATGGACTTGCATGTGCAAAATGCCGCATTGTACATATATTTTCACTCATACACCTCCGCTATATAATTCTCCGTATTTGCTTTGATGTGCTGTGTCGCCCCAGTTTTCACACACACACACACAGCTCACTTTAATTTTCACTTATATTGTATTATCTGGTTTCGTTGCATTATCCTAAATTGAGAATTGGCGATGAAATGAATGGTAAATGGCCTGTGTCTTTTGTGTGAAATGCTATTTAACCAATAACAAAACACATAATGCTGCAATTAGCTATGTGCTAGTGATTCTTATTGGCCTTGAAGCCTGCTGATGGGAGGATACCTGCCTGTCATTAGAAGGTGCGCGGTGCCAATTAGCCCGAGCAGCCGAGCCTGGAAGAAGAGGTCACCTGGCTCCACTTTCCCACGACGGGACACTCTCCTAACTCTCACTCAGCTGGAGGATTATAGGAGTATTCCCTACTGTGTATGCAGTAGAAATTCATGATCACAGAGTGATCACACCTTACTGTGTTCACAATGACCAGTGTCGTGAGATCTGCAGCAGCAGAATTTGCAGAGGTCCGCTTCAGCAAAGTCACATTTGATTTATACAAAATCATACAATAGAATTAATTTCTACTCTTCACATATTATCCACCAAAATAACAACTGTTTAGAATTAGTATTATAATTTTATAACTAAAACTAATCTACAAATTCTTGCCTACTAAGAGAATGTTAAAAAAAATGGGGCATCCAACAATGTAATTTATGTAGATTCTGTGAGGAGGAAGAGGAGTCAGACATTCATTTAGTTCGGTATTGTAAGGAAGTTGCATTATTTTTGGATTAAAGTTGATCTCAGTCTACAAATCCAATTTCTATAGTTGTCCTTTTTTGTATTATGTTTGGTGATTTAAGGGATGATGAAGAAGGAAAAGATCTGAACAACATCATTATTATGATGATGATGATGGGGAAAGCATATATATATATTTAAAGCTATAAAAAGTCAGCAATTAAGCACTGAACGTTTCAAAATGTTTTTGAAACATCAGTGGGTTCTTGAGAAAGATGTTAATAGAAATAAAGAACAGAATATAATTTTTGAGCGTGGGTAGGATACTAGGGTGAGGATTGGAGTTAAACAAAAATGAATAAATAAATAATGTCGATAAAGGTCAACTATGTAAATGTAATGTAAATATGTCCTGTTTTTGTCTGAATAATAGAATAGATAATTGTGTAAGCGAATGTGTCTAAGTGGATATGTATATGAATGTGTGTGTAGATATAGACATATGTATATACTGTATGTATATGTATCTAAAATATATATGAGGTTGGATGTATGTATATGAATATGAACTTACCTCTTGACACTGCTGTATTACAACGGGTAGCACCTTTTTTTTTAATATATGTTGTTGCTGCTGTCTGTATGTCCCTTTGTAAGTATGTGTATGTATTCCTTTAACCTTAAATTAAAAAAAAAATAAATAAAAAAAATAACAACTGTTTTATTCCTTGTAGATATCGAAAAAGCTTTTGACTCACTCTGGTAGAAGAGTAGAAGAGCCTGTCCCTACAATTGAAAATGGTACAGGGGGGGAAATGTGTGACATAATTACAGTTATAACTTTGTCTTAATTTTCACAACGCAGCCTACTGTAGGTTCAGCGTGAAAATGCTTAACTTAAAATGCTTTACATTAAAAATCTCATACAAAGTATAGAAAGTGAAAACGGTCTGCAACAAATTGGGTGATGCATTATTATGGTGGCCATGTCGATCTGTCACTCGATGTTAATCCCTCAAACTGTTTGAGCAATGAATCCAGTGCAGGTTCCTGCTTATTTGCATGGGTCTGGGCTCATGCTTTGCATTTCATATTGTTTCCCCGACTGATCCATCCTGCCCCCTTTCCCCCCTTCGTGCAATCCCTTTGAGTCTCTGTCTCTCTCTCTCTCGCTCTCATTATGAAGTGTTAGAAAGTTGCTGAAGTGAGAAATGAGCCTGCGAAAGCCCGTTGTCCTAATTAAACTTTGACATAAAGAGTGACAAGAAGCGATGAAGGGGAAACAATAGCAGACTGTGTGTGAGTGCGGGCCCGGAGCAAGCAGGCGGCTTTGTCCTCAAGAACAAAAGCATTTGTTTGCATGTGTTCAACTCCATTCAACTTCACCAGGCCCAGGTGCAAAAAACAACTTTGCGAGGAACATCACAACTCATAACACCTTCGCACGGTTGATGAACAGCCTGCGGTCGGCCGAAATAGGGCCGACAGAAGCAGATCAAAGCTGCTGTCTTGCGATGTAAATATTGTGCAGCAGAATTAATTCAGTCTCATTACTTTCATTGTCTGGACTGAAAGTAACAGCCAGGTGTGAAATTTTACTCTTGACTCTCCCTTAAAGGTTCCCTATACGACATCCAGAGCAAACAACCATTAGCTATATAGAGGAGTAATGTCTACCTGAGCAGAGAATGAAGTCTCTCTGCCTCTGTGTGTGTTAATTCGAGCTTCTCTGTGCTTTGTTGACATAGCCGGGCCGGCAGCATGTGCTTTTAGTGCATGTGAGGGTGCCCCACTGGCTAGCTCAGCCCGCCGCTGCACTCATCCAGCGGTTACAGCTGATAACGCCGTCGCACCGTAGCGTCAAGTTCCCCCTCAGGTTAACAATGTAGCTCTGTCAGTGGTTAGCACTGTAAACACCAGGGCTGTGTATTGGCAAGAACCTGGTGATACGATACGTATCACGATACAGGGGTTACGATTCGAAATATTGCGATATATTGAGATTTTTTTTAAATCTAATTTTAGGAAAACCGTCATAGTATAAAGAACACACCACTATATGCATAAAATCTGAGTAAAAAAAAAGTTGACTTTCTTTATGCAATCAGAACATTAGGATGTGCATTTTAATTTCTCACAGTCCAGAGTAAGTCCAGTGCAAATGAAATTAAGTATTCAATTAAGAGTTCATCCTTGCATGTATGCTATTAATTAAAAATCAATACAGTGTTTTTGAGAATTGATACGGTATCACAAAACATAATATCCCGATATTCAATATTTTCAATATTTTCTTACACCCCTAATAAGCACCGTTAGCTGCTAGCTGCCGGCTCAGCTGTCGCCATGTCGAGAGGTGTGGAGACAATAGAAATGCTCAGAATTTAGAATTTAGCACCTCTAAGAGGTCTCACACAGACAGCTTGTGAATTATTTCACACACACATACTGTAGGGGCATTTGGGGATTTTTGTTGGAGGTGCAAACACTGGATGTGGAGGTGCATGATGTACATTGTAGCGGACAGCAGCGTTGGTGGCTGTGTGTGCTCATCCCACCATTTCAAATGAAAATAAAAATGCTCTGCGGTTTATTCACCGTGGTCATGACGGGACATGGTGGCTGCCTCTCACAGCCCAAGCATGAAGGTACAACAGCAGGTAAGTGTATCACCTGACCACCATCCACCCCTATTCACACAGCATTAGGAATAAGTAGGATACATGTTGCAGGACATTTCCAAGGTTGTGTAAGAACAAGAATCCCCCTCAGAGAAGGGCCCTTGATCTGAGCTGAGGGGCGGAGTTGGAGGGAGGAACTCCACACTCTTATAAAAAGCCAGTGGATGGGCTGACAGTGTTGAGTAGACAGAGCAGACCGACTGACTGGCCCTGGACTGTATAGGTTACTGCTGACCCAGAATGGCACAGAACGGGACAACAGAGAACGGAGTGGCCGAGGGGATCTCAGCTTTGCCTTTTCCTCAGCCTGTGGAGGTCCGGGAGGTCAGACACACCAAGGTAAGGAGCTCTACATATATAAACCCAGTTCAACTGCTGTAGGTAGGCTGGGGTTGGAAGCATTCACTCTCATTGTGTTTTTAACTGTGATGATAGTTTAAAACAGGTGTCAGTTGAGGCAGAAAACCAAAGCCATATTACAAACAACTCTCCACTTTCCACAGATTTTTATTGACAATGAATGGCACACATCCAGCAGTGGAAGGACATTTCCAACTGTCAACCCAGCAACAGGTGTCACAATCTGTGAGGTGGAAGAAGCAGACAAAGTAAGAAGACATCATTTTATATTATTATTATTATTATTATTATTATATAATGCATTTAAACTTATAAGGCCTACATCCTCTACCACTGAATAATGAAGACCTTAATTGTTTATCTGCTTTGGTCCTAAATCAATAGGAAAACACTTTTTTTTTTGCCAAACTTCATTATTTAACCTGTGATTTTAATGTTTTGTGTTTGTCAGAAGAATGTCTCTGAAGTCCAGCATGACATACATAAATAACCAAGGAGATGAGAACCTTTTGCAAAATTCGGTGTTAACTTTTTACCGCAGGCTGAGAGACATTTTTGATAACTGAAGGAAACTGAAATATTCACAAACAAATGTAGCCTAATATTATTATTATTATTATTTTTATTATTATTATTATTATTATTATTATTATTATTATTGTTTATTATTAGTATTAGTATTAGTATTAGTATTAGTATTATTACTACTTTAGCTAACATTACGCATTAGAAACTGGTCGTGGATCTTCGGTCTGTGGGCGCAGCCCTCCTGGTACATTCTAACCTCAGTTTGGAGTAGAGTTGTTTTCTAGCTCCGGGAGTGTGTCCTGTGTGTCCTCCTCACATTGTCTCGCTTTACTGAGCTTCGTTTTTTCTGTGTAGGAAGATGTGGACAAGGCGGTGGAGGCAGCCAAGGCGGCCAAGCAGAGAGGCTCTGTGTGGCGGAGGATGGACGCGTCCAGCCGCGGCAGACTGCTGAACAGACTGGCCGACCTGCTGGAGAGAGACCGGCTGCTGCTGGCGGTGCGCTCACTCACTGTTCCGTTCTTTATGTTCTCCACTATCTACTGTAGGACATACTGTATAGCCGCTCACTCACTGTTACCTTCTCTATGCTCCAACACTCTACTGTAGGACATATAGCCGCTCATTCACACTTACCTTCTCTATGTTCCCTCTCTACTGTAGGACATATAGAGAGGTCATGTGTTCTGAAGACAGCAGCTGTTTAGAGGCAACGTGACTTTTCTGAATTGTTCGTACTGTTCGTAAACAGCTCACACATTTTACTGTCAAATTTAAACTAGTTTTTTCCTTGTAAATATGAGTGACGTATACGCTTCAAGAATTTGCAGATTAATTTTATTTTGGAATTTTTAAAGATGCATTCCTAAGTGGGTCATTCTGTAGTTCAGTTCAATTATCTAGAAGACAGATAACTTGATTAAAAACAATCTTAATTGTGGGGGAACGATGGAATTGTCAGATTTACTTCAAACTAAATAGGAATTCATTCGAAAATTTTAAAAAAAATGTAGCACTAGTGTGTGATACATGATAAGATATTATGAACTGGTCAGAATGACAACAGAGTGCCCGGTCACTGGTTTCCAGTGGTAGAAAAATTATAAAATGATATAATATATATAAGGCAAATTCCGTATTTAACATGTAACAATAGCACTCTTCATTATTAACATGTAAATCATTCAAAATGTCACTTCAGTAAAAGTACAGGGGTTAGCATAATGTACTTAAAAGTCAAAAGTATATCCTATTTATATCATTTGATTATTATTACTGATGCATAAACTTGTAATTATTGTAATTGTAGTATTGTTGTATCTGCTCTAACTGCAGTAACTAGCTGTTAGATAAAAAGTACAATACTGTCCTTTGTAATGTACTGAAGTAGAAATATAGATTACCATAAAATGGAAATACTCAAAGTACGACAACATCGGAACTGTAGCCACCCTAGTAAAAGTTACTCTCCACCACTGCTCATTTATTTCTTCTTACAAACAGATTTCCTCTTTGCTGAATCTTTTTTACATAAACTCAGTGTCAGATCTGAAAAGCACATATTCCCTTAATGAGCAGTCTCTGCAGTACACAACATGCTATATGTTTCATCTGAACGACAACGTGTTCCTTTTTCTCCTGTTGGTTCAGATATTATTCATAACAATAGATGCCAATTACAAAAGTGCAGCTTCATAAGAAACAAACTTATGGGATTTTCCTGCAGCTGAAAAATGTCCCATGTGCTGTCATGATGTTGACTTATTCATATCAGGGATTGGCCTATATTATTGCATGACATCATGACACTGTGACCCCACCCCAGTCTCCTTTGTCTCTTTGTAATGATTGCTGGATGTTACTTTCCCTCTCTTTCAGATAATATTTGGAATGAAATCCCCGTTGCTGTGCCTATTCACTCTGTTTAGCTGCCAGCTTGCATTAAGACTTAGATCTGTAAATGAACCCTTACAGATGTGAGTGAAGTAATAATACCAGATTGCATGTGACTGCTAATTGCAAACATGCTCTGGAGTGGTAGTGTGCAGGGTATGGCTAATTACGCTAAATTCCCAGCTATGTTTGGGGGAAATAAAGACCAGATTCGGACCATTTAAAGGTACAGTAGTGCAGTGGCTTCAGTATCTGCTAGAGCTGCAGAGCCTCACTTCTTCTGATTTTTCTTTTTACAATGAAATAAAAGTCCAGTAAGCATGGTATAGAAGTTAGTACACAATATCGTGTAAATCATGTCTGACACATTCAAACATAATCATTAATTATTATGCATTCATCATAATCTATTATAAACTTAATTTTACATGCGTGGCTTATAGTCATGTATTATCAAGTCCCTGTACATTGCAGTGGACCACTGTGGTTGACATCCCATTCATCTCATCCATTCAGCCTCATACAACTCAGTGCTTTTGCAACCCAAATGTTGGCATTGTATGTTTCTGCAAACCACAGATATATTGAATGTTGACTTCTTTTTTTTGTTGCATTCTGTCAGAGCAAGAGACGCAGTATATCGAGCGGCCATTATTGAAAGTTACGCGGTGATAATAACAAGTATAACAAGCGAGAAAGTCCACCAAACAAATACAGGACTTTGACCCAGGAGACTGCTGTTCGTGTCCTGTGTGAAACCTTAGCTGCGTTCCATTCCACACTGTACATAAACACAGTACTCCCTAATCCCTGCTCAGGGAATGTAAGTTAAGGGAACTTCCTTCATCAAAATTCCTCCATTCGGAACACCCTGCAACGTCACCAATAGACGGGTTTTTGTGCAACGTCATCAGAGAAGAGATGAGCGCACAACTAGGGGGCAGAAAGCACGGAATGTCTGGCAGAGCCAAGCCCCAAAGCTCAGATGACGAGGAGTTGTTGTGCAGTAAACTGCACCAACTGCAGATTGAAAATGTTTAAAATGTCGAGGGGGTCACACGCCTTTACTAAGAACAGAAGGAGGTTATGGATCCAGGCCTGATGGGCAAAAGCATTCTAGTCACACAGCGCTGGCAAAGCAGCAGGTGGTCACGGCGAGCTGTCATGCTCCACAGATGGATAAGAATGAACTGACCAACAGCAGGGTGATCCACCCACACTCTAAGAAAATATTTATATATATTAACTTAAAACTTAGACCGTAGTCTACCGGGGCCGCTAACGTTTGTTTCATTTTGAATCGGACATATCAGCAATACTGTATTGACTTTTACCGTTTTGTTTCTGACTGAGGGCTAACCGCTACACTAGCTATTAACCAGCAACACGCTATTGAATAGAGAGCAGTCAGGGGTCTAATGTTAATGTTCACCTGGCCGACATACAAAGAGCTGCAGTGTGACTGGTTGGACTAATAACAAGACCAAAATCCAAGATCCAGTTTTATATTAACGTTATACCTGTCGAGTAATCGCTGAGGAAAAAGTGTCTGGCGGCGGTGGTGGCCATCAAGAGGGACTCACGTAACTTAACTCGGACCAAATAGACTCTGGTTCCCCAAATCACACTTATGTCTGATCTAATGTCCATTTCATAATAATAAACAAATCTCATACTAATACGTCATGTGATAATGGTATCTGGTGGTCAGAACCTGAATGTGAGATTTCGAGAATAAAGTCGTAATATTCCAAGAATAAAGTCAAAATATTATAAAGTAGTAATTTTACGTGTTATTTTCTTTTTTTCTCGTAAAGTTATGACTTTATTCTCGGAATATTACAACCTTTATGTATTTAAGGATCACAAATTTGGTCTTAGTTTTGCAGCTTTGTCCAACATTTCCCTCAGTTGTGATAAAACCGTATTCGCCAAGTAATTGCTGAGATCCAACACAGTCTCACGGCAGTTTGTGAAATATTCACAAAATTTAATTTATTTGATTCGTGTACAAAGACACAAATTCCCCTTTTTCGTGACACTCAGCACGACTTTCAACAACGTATTTTTCGTGTGTTTTCCAACAAATGTTCAGCAACACGTGACACACGTGTCAATTTCCCCTCTTTTAAAATACTCGTACTTAGTTAGGTATAGGAAAAGATCAGAGTTTGGGTTAAAATAACGCCAGAAGTGCCGTAACTTAAGTACAGATGTTACAAAACAAAAACTATTTAGTTAGCTTTAGGAAAAGATTGTGGTTTGGGTTAAAATAAGTCATGATGTGCCGTAACTACAGAAGTTACATGACAAATAAAACAACTTTGACTTATGGTTTCACACGGGACACAAGCAGCTGTCTCCTGGGCAAAAGTCTGGTGTTTTTTGACCCACCCATCTACAACAGCCTCCTCCCTACGTGGCATTTGCCGCTCACTATACTTCCCGGTTCACAATTACGTGTATAATCATAAGAATTGAATTTGTGATGGTCAGCACGAAATCAATTCTGAAAAGTGTGAAATGTGAAAATTTGTGTCTATGTACACAAATCAATACATTCAATTTTGTGACTATTTCACGAGCTGCTGTGCGACTGGGCTGTGAGGTCTGTCACACATCACATCAATGATCAGACAGGTCTGACACAAGGTGTAGCCACTAGTCTCTAAATCACTTCATTTGGAGGTCAAACAGAAATCGAGGGAAACGTTGCTAATCATCCCTCATTACACAGGAAAACCACAGTAAGTACAGTACAGGATGTCCAAGGGGAAGCAGGAAGTGTGATGGAAGTGTACAACAGACAGTTTGGGTGATCATTTTACCGTTCGCCTTCATTTTGTCTTCCAAATGAGTTTGACTAACCATAGCAGCAATAGTTAAGCCGAAGCTATATAATTAGGCACCCTAGCATCATTTACAGTTTCTTTAGAGTAGTTTTGATTTTGCCAAGATTTTAGTGCTACGTGCTTGACGTGATGCTAGTTTTCCTGGTTCTTTAGACCCTGGAGACTATGGACACAGGGAAGCCCTTCCTGCAGTCCTTCTTCATTGACCTGGACGGCAGTATCAAAACCCTTCGATACTATGCAGGCTGGGCCGACAAGATCCATGGCAAGAGTCTACCTGTAGGTGAGTGTGTGTCTCATCTTATTCTATTCTGTATAGCCTACTGTGTATATACTGTATAAATATGTGTATGTGTGTCTACACAGAATGCGTTCGGGCATAGTACTGCTGCGTAGGTCACCTACATTCCAGAAGCACTCAGAGTTCAATGAATAGATTTATTTAGATTCATTAAAGGGGACATATTGTAAAAAGTGAAATTTTTAGGTCTTTTACATTATAAAGCAGGTTTAAGTGCTATATAAATACTGTTAAACTATCAAAACGCTCAATATACTGAGAAATACACACAGCCCTAATCAGAAATTGTGTGTTTGAAACAAGCCGTTAGGATTTCTGTCCATTTGTGATGTCACAAATATACAATATTTAGACCATTACACTGTTTTAAATGTAAACACTCTAAATGTGTCCCAGTTTATTTCCTGTTGCAGTGTATGCAAATAACAACAGCTAACAGGAAGTAAACATGGACCCAAACTGTTGCCTAGCAACGCAGTTCTGTTACAGTTCCGTTGCAGTTCCGTTGCAATTCACTAAAACAGAACGTTTCAGACAGTGGGTGAATACAGGTATATTCAGGCAGACAGTATGAGGAAAATAAAGGGTTTTTTGAACATTACAGCATGTGAACGTGTTCTAATAGAAACACAAAATACAAGTATGAACCTGATAATGAGCACGACATGGGAGCTTTTATTAATATAGCTCCATGACCAGCGCACCGCTGGGAAACAAGTTAACTACAGTGGAAGTGACTCGGCCCGGTTCAGGATTGTCCTCAGCCCTGGGTGGTATCTCATCCAGTCTCTTAATACTTCCCCCCTCTTGTCAGATTCTACTTTGCATCTCCTCTGCCTCTGCAGGACAGCAGATAGACAAAACACGCTTTGCCTTTTCCTCCTGATTAGATCCCAATAGAGCGGTGAGAGACGTAAGGCACGGCAGGACAAAAGGAAGAGGAAGAGGCTGAGATAGTAATCAGTGAGGTGCAACAGGCTGTGAGGATTAACAATCAGTGTTGGTTCAATGCCTCATCGAGCCGGCAGCCACTCAGCGAGTAATCCCCACCTTTACACTGGAGCAGTTTCACTACCAGTCATCAAGATGAGACGCATAATTGAGTTGTAGTTTGATATGAAAATAGCACAGTTGTAGCTAGCTACATAAACAATGTGAAATGCTTTATTAGTAGAGCTGCTGCATTGACTGCTAGTTCCATTGGATGCAGATGAAGCCAAAGTAACAGTTTTTCTGGATAAGTCGGGGATAGACAACTCACTGGAAACCTTATCTTTCAGTCTAAATGTACTGACTATTTACTTTGCATTTGAGAAAGGAGAAAAGCAAACAAATGTACCTGGCATACCTACTACAACAGCAGAAATAAAGATAGGGCGATGATAAGAAGTCCAAAATAAGAGCCTACAAATGCAGTCAAATGTAACAATGCATTTCCAGCCAGCTATGTGATTAATAATAACTCATTCAGCAGACAGATTTAGACAGAGATAGAAAGAAACCAAAAGTATTTGCTAGGGCTGTCAAAGTTAACACGATAATAACGTGTTAAGGCAAATTAGTTTTAACGCCAAATTTCTTTAACGCATTAACGCAATTTTTAGGTTGCAGCGGGTTCAGTTTTAAAGCTAGAGTGAAGATACTGGCATCATGTGAAACTAGAACAACCAAGGAATCTGCGTATGAGGTTAAATAACACTCCAAACTTACACTGCATTTTGGATAGGAAATCCTGGCATTTTCAAAGGGGTCCCTTGACCTCTGACCTCCAGATCAGTGAATGTAAATGGGTTCTATGGGTACCCACGAGTCTCCCCTTTACAGACATGCCCACTTTGTGATAATCACATGCAGTTTGGGGCAAGTCATAGTCAAGTCAGCACACTGACACACTGACAGCTGTTGTTGCCTGTTGGGCTGCAGTTTGCCATGTTATGATTGGAGCATATTGTTTTATGCTAAATGCAGTACCTGTGAGGGTTTCTGGACAATATCTGTCATTGTTTTGTGTTGGTAACTGATTTACAATAATAAATATATAAATACATTTGCATAAAGCAGCATATTTGTCCACTCCCATGTTGATAAGAGTATTAAATACTGGACAAATCTCCCTTAAAGGTCCCATATCATGCTCATTTTCAGGTTCATACTTGTATTTTATTTTCTACTAGAACATATTTACATGCTGCAATGTTCAAAAAACCCTTTATTTTCCTCATACTGTCTGCCTGAATATGCCTGTATTTACCCTCTGTCTGAAATGCTCTGTTTTAGTGTATTTCGACAGAATTGCGACAAATTTGCGACAAAATTGCAACAGAATTGCGTTGCTAGGCAACAGCTTGGGTCCATGTGTACTTCCCGTCAGCTGATGACATTCACATACACTGCAACCAGGAATAAACTGTGACACATGTAGAATTTTTATGTTTAAATCTGTGTAAAGGGTCTTACTAATATATATTTCTGACATCACAAATGGACAGAAATCCTGACAGCTTGTTTCAAATGCAGAGTTTCTGAATACGGGCTGTGTGTATTTCCCTGTGGATTGAGTGTATTTATAAAGGACTTAAGCCTGCTTTATTATAAAAAACATGAAAATCAGACTTTTTTATAATATGGGACTTTTAAGGTACATTTTGAAGAGATAAAAAATTTGCGATTAATTTGCAATTAATTGCGATTAATCATGGACATTAAATATTTTAATTGATTGACAGCCTAACCACACTAGTTACAGCTGTTTATCCGAAGTTTTGATCCAAGTAAAAATGTTTTTTTGAAAGAGAATTCTGACATAAATATATTTTATGTTCTCATTCTTATACAAAATCAAGTTATTCACATCTGAAATATAAATTATATGATAACAAAAATGTTAGAGGGCCCAAGACGCTCCACTGTGGGACTCCACACTAGGTCAGGTCAACTACATAAAACTCAACTCACTAAAATCTATCTGATCTGCTCATTTTAAAAGTGATTTTTGATATAACTCCGTCAGTACAGAGGGATATTCCTGCCTCTGATTTTGTATGTAGAACATGAAGTGTCAGTTTGGAATGAGGAGTGTTAGCCTAGCAGAGCTACAGTAGGCCTGGGGCTGTCTGTCTGAGTCTTGTGTTACACTCTGACAGTAGCTTCCACCGACACGTTGTGTATAAGGATGTTCCCAACTGACTTGAGTGAATGTTACCTTCAGTAAGCTGTGACTGAACATGGACTCACCCAGTGACTCAAAGATAAAGGCAGCTGGAGATGAGTCCTGCTGTAGGGGAGTCTCTCCCAGTCTGTGATCAGTCACATGGGAAACTGGAGAAGGTCAGGGTGCAGACTGGGAGGCCAGGTTTGACCAGTTATCTGCAGAGCCTCTGACACGTCCATTTACTGTACAACTTGTGTCGCGTAAAGGAGTGTTGATCTCATTGTTAGTACTGGTTGGACATTCTAAAAGGATTCATGTAAAAACAACTTAACAATACAACAGAGATATTGCATTGTATTTTCTGTTATGTGAAATTTTGTAAAAATGTAAGAAAAGGTCATTAAAGGTGCAGTGTGTATGATTTAGCGGTGAGGTTGCAGATTGCAACCAAATTAAAGTTCTCCTGTGTGCATGTACGGTGGCCGATGTAGACATAAACGGCTCAGTTTAAGGTAACAAAAACACAACTCTGATTTTCAGGTGATTATACACCAAAGAAAACATACTTTTTAATATTATAATCCATTTTTGCCAATAGATCTCCCTAATTGTTATACACTGGTCCTTTAAAGAACCAACAAGCCCTCCAAATTAAATTGTTTGGCTGTATTCAAAACCGCCTACTTCATACTACTGACGAACACAGTATGCAGTTTACAGTACATACTGCATCCTGCGTTTCTCAGTAGTATGTAGTATGTGACAGTTAAAGCGATGTATTTAGCAGTATGCTAGACCAGGTTTTAGCCTTTAAACCAGCTCTTAAAGCACTGGACAAAAAAACTAACTCGTACCACTATTACAATATTATCGAAAAATACAACTTTGTTTTTGTTATTTGTTCACATTCACACTTGGGAGCGTCCCAGTACAACCACAGTCTGGTTTGCTGGCCACTGAGCAGCTCCACTGGAGCGTTTTTTGGGGTTAAGTGCCATGCTCAAGGGCATCTTAGTTGTGGTAATGAAGGAGGGGCAAGCGCTGCTTTTCACTTTCCCCATCCAGATTTATCCTGCCGGTCCGGGGGATTGAACCGGATAGAGCTCCACGTAGAGTACAGTGGATCAAACTGATTGTACTTTTTCTTTTCTTTTTTTTTCCAGATGACACATTTGTGTGTTTAACCAAACATGAGCCTGTTGGTGTATGTGGAGCCATCATTCCGGTAAGTGCACAGCGAATCTGGTTTGAATTTATAAGCAATAATGTATAATAGGAATTCTTATTATCATTCACATTACTTTGGCTTGGTGTGAAAATCAAACACACACATACACAGTCACACTGTAAATAAAATAAAACAACATCATTGTTGTTTATGTACTGTTACAGTGTGTGTGTGTTTGTGTGTG
Source organism: Sebastiscus albofasciatus (assembly GCA_916701655.1). Classification (NCBI taxonomy): domain Eukaryota; kingdom Metazoa; phylum Chordata; class Actinopteri; order Perciformes; family Sebastidae; genus Sebastiscus; species Sebastiscus albofasciatus. The sequence continues at coordinate 10,701 of CAKAOI010005116.1, read as the reverse complement.
TGTGTGTGTGTGTGTGTGTGTGTTTGTGTGTGTGCGTGTGCGTGCGTGTGTGTGTGCGTCTGTGTGTGTGTGTAGTAAAAGGTACAGGATGTCTGACCATTCTGCTGTAATACAATCTGTTCTTAATAAGCATTTTAAATATCAGAACATTGCACAATATCTCATTTATAACTTGAGTTCAGCACACTTTAGTGATGCCAACTTCTGACAGGCCTATGCTCTGTGGTTTAAAGCTCTGCTCTGCTCTGGTTTACTGTACATCTACATATGGATAATAATCATCATAATACATGTGTTTTAACTAAGTTAAAGGTATGCTCTCAGAGTTTGGGGAAAAAAAACATGATGCAGCTTTGCTGTTCTCTCCAGAGTCAGAAAACATGTATATCAGTTTCCTCTCTGTGGATCAGTACAGAGCCCCCCAGGAGCACAGTCTGGGTCACATGACACACTGGGACCCAGAAAGACTTTTTGCTCTGTACATCCATTCCAAATGAAACAGCTATAGAAGTAGGAAGTAGATTCCTGATTATGACCATTAGGTTCAAAAAGCTGCAGCTGAAATGGGAGAAAACTTTTCCCCTGGGATGTTTGGGCTGCCATGTTTGGATCATACTTGCCAACCCTCCCGATTTTCCCGGGAGACTCACGTTTTTCATTGCTTTCTCCCAGTGTCCTCCCGGGGTCACAATTCTCTCGTATTTCCTACCGTTTCCACCCGGACGACAATAGAGCTACACCAACTGTCGTTTCCCTGCCGAAGAGAGCAGTCTATGCTTGTTGTGACAGGGCATAGTTTGAGCTCATGTTTAAGATGGGCTCACCACAGCGTGCAGCACCCAAAGATGGGCTTTGCTCCATGCAGCGAAAAGCCGCATGGCGTGGCGTGGCGTGGCCCAAGCCGTTGGAAATAACGGGTTTCAGAGTGCAGCGGCACCGTTGTCGCGTTGTGTCTGAAAGGACCTTCAGTGAGTGAGAGATGGAGAGAGAAATACTCAAGCAGGAGCAAAAATAAATAAAAACGGACGAATATTAGTTTATGCTCGAGATTAACACGCTAAGTTCACACCAGAGGGGCCAATTATTCAGTTTTCTTTACTGTGAGTTAAAGGTAAAATCAAAAAGTGAACTTATTATTTTGTTATTTTCACTATTTTAAAGTCACCTGAATGCTGAAAACAAAGTCTCTGAAACTCACATTTTTCTGGGGGAGGACCCCCAAACCCCACTCTTTTTTGAACTCTTACCTTTTTCTAAGGTCTCAAGGCGAGTATGGTTTGGATTCATTCAATCTATTCTCATTCCAAACTCGTCACATACGGATGCTTGGTCAGGACACCTTGGCATCACTTTTTAACACACTGGGTACCTCACTTAGCTGAAAGTAACTTCAGTTATATAGCCTACGTTACGTCCATGATGTAAGTCAAATACTTTCTGTAACATGCTTGCGTAACTTAAATAAGTCAACGTTTACCTGGTTTCACACGGGACACTAACGGTGGTCTCCTGGGTGAAAGCCCTGAGTTTGTTGAACCCGCTGAGTCACGGACGTTTATTTCCAAATGGAAGTCTACGGGAAAAAAGTATTTTTGGGCCCAATGGCATCACTTGACGGACACGGAAGTTGTTGCTTTTCTTGCCTTTGGAACTTTTACAAACATTAAATCTGAATTGCTTGCAATTTCAGGTGACCTTACAACATTTTTACACACGCCTGTATGGAAAATGCTCTTTTTTGGGTCGCAGGGGATTTTTGTCTTGCGGTACCAAAGTTGGCCACTGGGGCAAATTAGCAGCAAGACTGACTGCACCATATCTATCCATCCAATATCTGTAACCGCTTATCCACATTGGTACAAGAGTATTTCCTAAAATGTCACAATGTTCCTTTAAAGGTCCCATATTACAAAAAAGGGAGATTTTCATGTTTTTATATTATAAAGCAGGCTTAAGTCCTATATAAATATTGTGAAAGTATTGAAACGCTCAATCCACAGGGAAATACACACAGCCCGTATTCAGAAACTCTGCATTTGATACAAGCTGTCAGGATTTCTGTTCATTTGTGATGTCACAAATATACAATATTTAGACCCTTTACACAGCTTTAAACTTGAACATTCTAAATGTGTCCCAGTTTATTCCTGGTTGCAATGTATGTGAATGTCATCAGCTGACAGGAAGTACACATGGACCCAAGCTGTTGCCTAGCAACGCAATTCTGTTGCAATTTCATCTCAATGCTGTCGAAATGCACTAAAACAGAGCGTTTAAGACACAGGGAAATACAGGTATATTCATACAGTATGAGGAAAATAATGTTTTTTTTTAACATTACAGTATGTAAACATGTTCTAGTAGAAACACAAAATACAAGTATGAGCCTGAAAATGAGCACGATATGGGACCTTTAATGCAGCAGGCCAGTGAATGGCTCTATCATTTACACTGCTAATATCTCTGGCTTTCTTGGAACTGTATTGAGGCTTAATTGGAACCACTTAAGACTGAATTTAACTTTCCAGAAAAGCACTGATCATAAAATGTGTAGTTCTAGTAAGACAACTGCACTCAATTTAAAAGCCCGGTCTGGCTGTGAGGATGAAATGAAAACCTGGTAAGTGTACCAGAAACCTTATCTTAATCTTTGCTCTCCCTAAACAAGACCTTCTCTCTGCTAATCCCTTTAGGGCTATTCTTACAAGAACACACAGCTCCAATCTTGTGCTGCTTGGATTTACTTTCACACACTGGAATATATTTTTTTTTTTCTTTTGATTATAACTTCATCAGATTTAGGGTGGGGCAATGGTATTGTGTTGCACTTTGTGATAGATCCAGACAGACGCATGAGTGTAATTTCGACATCATGACAGAATACAGCCATTCCGTTTTTTATCTTTGAGCATAAGCCTATAACCTCTAATGTTGCTTTGGCAACAAAGGAACAAAACGCCTGTTGTTTGACATGGGAGATTATATCATAAAAGTGAAATTTATACTGAAGGACGTTGTGTAATTACCGAAAGTACTGCTGGCGCGCACACAGCATGAGTCATTGTCAGAGGAAAACAGGGAACCTTTCTCCCCACTTGTGATCCCAAGATCCCTTAATGGCTCCGAGTGTTTCCAAAGTGTAAAAGTTAACAATGCCTAAACAATAAACATGCAGCACTCACATGTATTGCTGTCTAATTTGGGTTTGAGTGCCCAATTATTTGTCCATTGGTTTTCCAACATGGAAATGAGCAACTGGAAAATATTGGACATCTTTTCTGAATTTGTTTACTTTGACTGATCTCCAGTCCTAAAGATTAGAGCTCCTTTTATTATCCTGTATATCCCTCCAGACCATCATCTAAGTGATAAAGTGGATTTTTTTCTGGAAAAACCGAAATACTGATGATGATGATGACGTGTTACTTGGATTATTAGCCCCAGTTTGTGCCTCTCATGTTGTTTTTATTATTTCCATTGGAGAATATTGTTGTGATAATCACAAGGGAGAGACAGAAATAAGATACTGCTTACATCAAATACTTTAAAGGTTCCATATCGTGCTCATTTGCAGGTTCATACTTGTATTTTGTGTTTCTACTAGAAATGTTTACATGCTGTAAAGTTAAAAAAAAAACCTTTATGTTTCTCATATAGTCTGCCTGAATATACCTGTATTTACTCTCTGTCCAAAACGCTCCATTTTGGTGCATTTCAACAGAATTGCGTTGCTAAGCAACAGCTTGGGTCCATGTTTACTTCCTGTCAGCTGATGTCGTTCACATACACTGCAGCAGGAAATAAACTGGAACACATTTAGAATGTTTACGTTTAAAACTGTGAAATGGTCTAAATATTGTAGATTTGTGACATCACAAATTGACAAAAATCCTGATGGCTTGTTTCAAAAGCACAGTTTCTGAATATGGGCTGTGTGTATTTCTCTGTGGATTGAACGTTTTGTTACTTTCACAGTATTTATACAGCACTTAAACCTGCTTCATGATATAAAAGACATGAAAATCTCACTTTTTACAATATGGGACCTTTAATAAATGTATCATTTAAAAAGAAAATATTCTAGACTCTTCCATCCTTTCTGTTCACAAAATACACTGTATGATTTGGCTGTTTTACAATTAGACAGAAATAGCAGCCCAAATTGACACCTGCTTTTTGCTTTGTTTAGATATTTAATAAAGCTATGGCACTGCCCAAAGGCCCAATACCTCCAAGGGCCCTCAAGAGCCAGGTTCACTGTATAGCTATTGATTTATGGTAATATGAACACTTCTCACTGCTCATCCATGTCCAGGAATCGGTGACCAACCCTGTCTCCTACAAAATTACGTTTGCAGTACAACTAAACTGCATTCTCAATTACAAGGGATTATTATATATATACTGTGAATTGAAATAAAACAAAAGAAAAATGCAGCAAAACTACTTGGTTAGGTTTAGCATAAAACATCATGGTTTGTGTTCAAACGTCGACGTTTTCACAAACGTAATTCGCAACAAAATACGTTTCCCTCGAAATGTCATTCACACGGCAGTTTCATTGTATAGGAGCGTAATTTTTAGGAGACCGGGCTGGCTTAGCAAGGTGACCTATAGACATCCTTCCCAAGACGTTTCCATGCCAGATTGGACATGTAATCCCTTCAGTGTGTTCTGGGTGTTCCCCAGGGTCTCCTCCCAGATAGACATGTCCAGAAAACCTCTAAACAACGCTGTCCAGGAGCTGTCCTTATGAGATGGTCAAATTAATGTGAGGGAGCAGGGGTTCTACTCCGAGCTCCTTCCAGATGTCAAAACTTCTCACCCTGTCCCTAAGCATGAGCCCAGCCATGCTGCAAAGACCATTTCGGCCACTGGTGTCCATGATCTAATTTTTTCACTACCCAAAGCTCATGATCCAAGGTGAAGGTTGGACCTGACTGGTAAATTGGCCTTCAGGCTCAACTCACTCTTCACCACCACAGTCCGGCACAATGCTGGCATCACTGCAGGCGCCACATCAATCCTCAGGGCCTGAGTATGTTGAAACAAACTAGTTTATATAACATGTTGTTTGACCATATTTAAAGTCACATTCGAAGGCTGGAAAAAAAGCACACAGCCATAGGGAGAAGGGACATGCAGCAATTGTTCAAATGGGGATAATAGCACACACTTTGAAACAGTCTTTCCTCACGTGGACATACATACAAAATGTAACAGAAGTATTTGTGTGAAGAATGAGTAAAAGGAAAGCTGCATTATGTCACATCTCTGGCCAATTGCTGCATGAAGTGGGCGTTTTCAGTGGAACGTTTTCAGTGCCAATTCAACTTTTCCCAGTAAGAGTGTTTCAATGCCAATGTTTCTTTTTTCACTTCATGTTTTTATTTTATATTATATAAATTTTATTTCTGATGCAAACGTTTACTGTCACTGTTCTAGCTCCAAACTTAAGGTGCTTCCTGCTTCGTTATCTGATCTCGAGTTCCTCTCTTGAAGAGCGGCCCTGTGTTCAAATCTAGTTTTAAAAGTTTGACTTGGTTTGATAAGTTCAAGTATGTATATATTCAATGTCTATGTAGTATACTTTAGTTTGTTCTGAAGTGTTTTCTACTTCCAGCTATTAGCTTATCTCTTTCAAATAAAGGGGCAGTGGTGGCCTAAAGGTTAGAGAAGCAGGCTTGTGAAAAAGCCCCAAACTCGTTGCCACCATTGAGGTTCCCTTGATCAAGTCTAGTCACATGCTGCCATCAGGTGTCTGGGCGAGTGAACGAAAGAGAGACCCAAAATAATGACTATTTGGTCAACAGGCATCTCACACATCTGAAAAAAGTTTGGCTCTGCCACTGAGGAATAAAGTTGTCAAGCGTCTCGAAATAACTTCTGTTATGATTTGACGCTTTATAAAAATAAATTGAATTAAAATTGAATTGAATTGACCAAGCCGCTCATTTTACCCCCATTTAACCCCTGTAGCAGATTAACCTGCCCTTTTGCACGAAAAGGCATATGACTGCCACGATAATGCGCAAGGCGTTTAGCGTGCAATCAGTACGCCTTTCATGATTTCTGTGTGTCATTTGTACGTCATGTATCCCGTACTGACTGCAATGTAAACGCATCAGCTTATAAAAAAGTTTGTGATGTAAAAACACTTACGGAGGGCGGATGGGTTCAACAAACACTGGGCTTTTTACCAGGGGACCTGTGTTCGAGACTGTTGTTTACTGGTGTTTTGTTTTGTAAGTTACATTTGTGATGTTTGTCACGTGATTGTCACGTGTTTTTCAGTGACATTTGTAATGTGTTTTCTGGAGTTGTGTTACGTTGTTTCCGTACGTATTTTAGTATTTACTTTACGTACTTATTGTAAGCCCAACCATGACATTTTTACTTGACCTATCTTTTTGTTGCCTTTTCCTAAGTTAGTGGTTTTGTTGCCTGAACCTTACTGTGGACATTACCATAGTTTAGTTGCTTGGCGTACAAATACGTACATGCGAAAATGTGTACTCATGACACTCGGAATGTCAGAGTAATGTTGTGGTATTTATATGCCTTCCCATGAGACCGGGTTGAACCTGCATAATGTGTATAACATGGAGAAAAGCAACATATTATGGTATAGCATATACTATAACTTCAGAAATAACTTCTTATCCTAGCCTGATAAAAGGGGTTGAATTCAGTAAAACTTGAATTGTGGTCTAACTGTGCCTGTCCTTTGTGACAGTGTGCTTTAATCTGATTTGCATATGTAAAGCAGTCATCTAACGTGTTCTTTTGTCTATGCTAGTGGAACTTTCCTCTGCTGATGTTCATGTGGAAGATGGCGCCGGCCCTGAGCTGTGGAAACACTGTGGTCATCAAGCCAGCAGAGCAGACCCCCCTCACGGCCCTCCACGTTGGATCGCTCATCAAAGAGGTCTGATGTTAGGTTTGAGAGATGAATAGACTTCATCATCTGCATAGAGTGGGACTTTCACCCACAGTTCATGTCCTGTGTGAAACCACAGGTCAACTCTGACTTATTTGTTACGTAACTTCTGTACTTGAAGTGGCAATCATCATTGACATAAATGTTTGTTAAGTCACCATCTATAGTCAAGTGAGGTAACACAATGGTGATTGAGCCGATGGCCCATTGATGAAAATATTGTATTTAGGGCTGTCAATCAATTAATCACATGATTGTCCATAGGTAATCAAATGAATCACATGTTTTTATCTGTTCAAAAGATACATTAAAGGGACTGTTTGTAAGAATCAGAAATGTCTTGTTAACAGCAACACCTGTGGCCGTTAAGTCAACGAAAGTCGGCGTCCTGTTGCTTGCGCTTGTGCTCGCTCTACATACACATGAACGAGCATCGCTCAAAACAGTGAGGCAACACACGTCAGCTAAAACCACAATATCACTCTATATTTCAGCTGCTTGGCAGTAATGTTAGCTGACCAGACCAAGGTCTCTCCATGAATCAATGCTGATCCTAGTGTTGGCTTTTCCCACCTCAGCCTCCTGAACACGGTCAGAAGGAACAAGGGAGACACCGGAGGTTTTGTCGGAGACGATAACGTAACTCTTCTGCAGTGTAGTGTGCGCGCATGCACGTGAAAGGTGGAGCGAGAGAGCGAGTGAGAAAGAGCGTGATGTGTGAGTGAAGGCAAGCAGGCAGAGGAGCAGAGTACAGCAGAGACTCCAGCCCTGGAGACCAAAGCTACAGTCTCCCCCGCATCTTCTGGCCGCGGTCGGGGGGGCCGAAGCAGGAAGAGTTGACACCGTTTTGCAAGACGGACTTCACTAGATATAACTGCAGTTTTGGTGCTTTCGTGTAGTTTGTGAAGGAATCTGATCTGAACAGCACAGCCACAAATGTAATCCCTATGTATATGATCTTTAAGTTTTCAGAATTGTTCCACTTTTATGTGTAAAACATAGAGAAAAACTATAACTTTCCGGGAATGCCATTATAGACACTCATTTCATAATACTGTAAATATATACATATAAGTATTGCAATACTTTCATCAGTGGGCCATAGGCTAAATCACTATTGTATTACCTCATTTAGCGATAGAAAGGGACTTAACAGACATTTATTTAAAGGGACTGTTTGTAACTTCTTACACGTATAAATCATTGCGGGTCGGTGTCCAAGGCTTGTCCCAGGCTCGCGTGTGGCTACACTGTTCAGACAAGACTCCAACACAAACTACAAGGAAGCACCAAAACCTCTTGGTTGTATCTAGTGAAGCCCGTCTGTTAAACAGTGTTGGCCGCGGTCGGAGGACGCAGGGGAGACCGTAGCTTTGGTCTCCAGGACCGGAGTCTCTGCTCCTCTGCTCCTCTGCATGCTTGCCTTCACGCAGCTCGCTCCACTCACACGTGCATACGTGCACACTCCACACTGCAGAAGAGTTAGTTTAGCTCTGAGAATATCTAGTGAATGTACAGTGGAGGTTTGTGCAGAAATAACTGCTGCAGCTCCTCCAGACCAACAGAGGTTTCCCGTGTCTTGTGAAGTGACGGGGCTCCGCAGAGAGAAACGTTATCGTCTCCGACCAAAACTCCGGTGTCTCCCCTGTTCCCTCCGGCCGCGGTCGGGAGGCTGAGGCGGGAAAAGCCAACACTAGGATCAGCATTGATTCATGGAGAGACCTTGGTCTGGTCAGCTAACATTACTGCCAAGCAGACAGCAAACAGTCCCTTTAAATAATATTCTTCAAAATTGACACTTTCAGTAATGCCACTTGCGTACTTTTTTTAACCCAAACTATGATCTTTTCTTATAACTAACCTCGTAGCTTTGTTGCCTAAACAGATTCTGCACTGTAGAGGCTCACGCAGGTTGCACCGATCGCTTGTGTTGCTGGACATTCATAGGAAAACGTACGAAAAATGACAAAATAACTTTCGTTGTTAGGGTTAGTTGTGTGAGGATATGTTGCTGACATAACACACACCAGAAGTAAATTCCTTGAAAAAAGTACCTTGTAAGTACCTGTCCTAAATGGTAGCTACAAATATCTTCATTAGCTGTTATGAAGAAATACTAAAATTAGAAATATCAATATTTTACAATATGTAGACTGTCAAGAATACCATGTAATGCTCATATAGAAAGATGATAAAAGAAAAACTGAACCAACCCTGAACTAGGCAAATGGATCAAATGTCTTTGATCCCATATGAGGAGTCTTTTTCTGTTGACTCCCAGCACTAACATGCTCTCTGGGCCCTTTGCCGTGCCAGGTGGGGTTCCCTCCAGGAGTCGTGAACATTGTTCCAGGGTTTGGTCCCACAGCAGGAGCAGCCATTGCCAGCCACATGGACGTCGACAAAGTGGCCTTCACTGGCTCTACAGAGGTGTGTGAGTGTGTGACAACGCACTTCTGCTCCATTATCATTATTTTGACAAATTAATAAAAGACACTCTCATATACTTTGATTTTGATATAGAATCCAGCTGCCATTTGAGTGGTGCAGTGCTGCTTTTAACCATTTCTTTGATTCCTTCTACAGTTCTAATATAGAGGAGATTTGGGCGATTGTAGACAGCCCAGTCGTCAGGAAAAAATGTCGGCATTGAACATTTCTGCAAATCACGCATACATTGAATGTCTACATTTTTGCAGTCGGTCAGAGCAAGTGATGTAGTATATCGAGCAGCCGTCACTGAAAGTTATGTGATATAATAATGAGTATATATATATATATATATATATATATATATATATAGTAAGTTGTTGCATAGGAAAATGGACGTTATTATTTTAACAAAAAAAGACATGATCTGTTTTCTAACTTAACCCAAGTAGTTTTGTTGCCTAAACCTAACCAATCGTTTCACGTTAGCCACGTAGCATTGTGCGTTTCTGCAAGTGTGATATGAGACTGATGTGAAACATATTTATGAAAACAATTTTTAATTCGGAAACTTCGACATTCAACATATGTTGTGGTTTGCAGAAATGTACAATGTAACAGCATTGTTTCTGGCAACTGGGTTAGTTGTATTTCTAAAGCAATGCAGATGTTGTTATAGTGAGGGAAAATATAGAAGACAATTAAAGATGCAGCAATGAACAGGCCCTTGCCCCTTGTGCACGTCGGGGGTACTGGCACGGTTGACGCGGCTGTTAGTTACATGGTATTTCCTGCGTGGAGTGCATGACGCTGCAAATGACAAATTTTGTACCACTTCCTGTGTCCATTATGTGGCGCTAGAGAACACACACACTAAGTATACGTCATGTTGCTCTATATCACGTGTAGACCACACCATGTAAATGTCATGTAAATCAAATGATTTTTATCACATAAGGCTGACTTCCTGTTGACAGTAGGTAACTATGACTCAATATGGGCGAGTCGATGTCTTCAAGCCTGGACTCTTATCCAGCATGTGGAATTTGGAGCAGTTCGGACAATGTAAAGTCAAATTACAACCGCTTCCTGTGTCATGGTGAAACATGCAAATTGCTCACCTGGCCACAGCGACGCCATTCCACAAAAACTCAAAAGCTTCGTAATTTAACATCGTGAAGGTCTTGAGATACTGCCGACTCGATTCAAGATCGAACAACTATTCCGTAACATTGTAGCATCACAGTAGCTGGAGGTTTATTCAAACCAAATTTGAAACAGATCTGATAAACCCTCTAGGACAGGGGTCAGCAACCTTTACTATCAAAAGA
>CAKAOI010005114.1:2700-44404 GCA_916701655.1 Sebastiscus albofasciatus | reverse complement strand
AACCAATCATGAAAATAACTTGTTAGTTGCAGCACTAGCTGAGACCAAGTCAATGCATCGGCCTAATATTTTAAATATTTAATGTGTGGCTATGCAGGGGTCATGTCTAAAAGGTAACCCGCAAATTGTGAAAACTTGCAAAAACTCTCCTGAGACTCGCTGCCCGACAACCACCTATCCTAATCTTAACCAGTCTAGGTCAATGCCTAACCTTAACCATCTCGCAAGAGTTTTGCAATTTGCTCTTTAGACACAACCCTATTCAAGGCCTGCTTGACACTTTAATTATTTACTTTTTATTGTTCCGGGGTTTTTACCAGGTCACAACCTGACACTAAAATGTTTTTGCTCTCCAGCCTCAATTCAAATCCTATTTCTAGAGCCCTCATTACCAAAACTTTGTTGGCAGAACATTCTGTGTTTATTTAGTGACCCCATTAGTCATATTAAGAGGCTAATAGCAAAAAATGGGTTTTCAAGGCAATGAGTTGATCTCAAGTCTACGTCTCCACTGTGTACATCTGCAGTCTGGAAGTGAGATTCATGCAGGTATATCTGAAGGCCAGGTAAAATGTTAGTGTTTGAAAGCACAGTAATGGAGTAAACCAATGGTTACAGTCTAGCAGCACATTTATTGATCCCTCTAAATACTCTGTTATGTGCTATAGATAGGGTGCTTAAATCCATCCAGATTTTCAGGTGCTTTTTTTCTTTAATCAGGTCATTAGTTCATTTCAAAACTGACTAACCTGCTGGTCTTCCATGCAGACACACACACCAGGCTGGAGTTCATCGTCTTCTCTTTCTGCTCTGCTGCTTTAACAGGCAGCGACCCCCCCCCCCCCCCCCCCCCCCCCCCCCCCACACCCACCACCCCTCCTCACCCCCTCTCCTCTCGTCCACCCCCACAAGAGCCTGATGATGTGCAGGCTCCACAGAGCAGGACTTTCAAACGATATCATTACCATTTCAAAGAACCTGCTGCTGCCTTATGGACCTACAAGCTGTGGCATGTTATCTGGAGCGGGACGTTGTTTGCCACAAACCAAATCACCACCTTGCATCTTTCTATCTAAACGGCGAGCAGCTACTGTGTGTGTTACGCGTTTCTGACTCTGCCCGGTTGTGTGTCACTTCAATTAGGGAAAAGGCATCAATGCAGTGTGTGCATCCGCAGTTGTTGCAGGGTATCCTGTGAGGCATCACTACCACTTGTCAGTGTTTCAAACAAAAGCCTTGCTTTTGTTGCTGTCAATTACACGGCAGATATGGAGCAACAGAGAGAGGGACTGAATCACATGCAGGCCTCTGAGGATACACTAAACAGGAGTCCAACACTTTGGAGGACATGATTCTCATTTGATTCATTATTGCCCAAAAAGGCAAAACGGTGCAGGAGGGAATCTGTCGGCCCACCAGCTTAACGTTTTCTCATTTTAATACTGCTGAACACAAACACTCAGACTTAAGCGCCCAGCGGTTCCCCTCTGCAACATTAATGTCCTCATTTATCCTCTTATGCACAAATGTCAACCTTTGTCAGCCTGCATCCCTGCCTCTCCTTTTCACGCCCTCCACACCTTCACCGACTCCCTCTCCCACCCTTCCCTGTTTCTACTCCTTTGTATTTCATTCCATAACTTCCACCCCATTCATTCCTCCACCCCTACCCACACAGACCCTTTGCCTCCTCAGTCTGTATTCCTCTCACTCTTTCACTCTGCTTTGTGCAACTCACTGTATCCAGCTCACCCTCCTCCTCCTTCTCCCTTCCCTTATCCTGCGTCCTGCATAGATATTGCACATTTCTCCAGCACATCTGCTTCTCTTTTGTTTTGTTTCACTGTCTTTTTTCCCTCCTCTCTCTGCTTGGGGATCCTCTAGTGACATCATCACTCCTACAGTTACCATGGTTTCGGGGGAAAGAGAACGTAATAACTGTTTGGATCAAACAGACAGGCTCAGTGCTGTTGCATCTCACTCTAAAAAAAAAAGAAATAATAATAGAGAGGCTCAAGACATTCAAAGCAATTACTCTTTATTACAGGATCCAGATACAGTTTGTGGGTTTAGATGAAAACATTATGCGTGTGTGTGTGTGTGTTAGGTTCAGGTCAGTGTTAATGACGGGTCTGTGTGAATGAACAAGTTATCGTCGTACAGGTCTTCATCCAGGTCGCCTTCCTCTTCTGTGAAATAGGTGGGGAAAGGAGGGCTGAGCAGGGTGGAGCTCCTGGTTGGCAGTATAGTGTCTCTTATCTGGAACATACACAATCACACACACTGTTTGTAGTAGCTGTAAGGATGCTCTTTTCTTAATTAGTACTGAAACAATTAAGTGACAGAAAGAGTTTCTAGTTGTTAAAGCTGCAGTGGGTAGAAATGGAGCAAATATGATTAAAAGAAAAAAAGTTATTTTTATAAAACGGTCACTATATCCTGACAGTAGTGCATGAGACAGGTGAAAAAAAATCATGTTCCTCTGTGTCCTCTGGTGCTCCTAATGGCATCTGCGAGATTTCACAGATCAGAGGAAAACAACCAATCAGAGCTGAGCTGGAGCCTGCCGTCTCGGAGCAGCTGTCAATCACTCGCGAACTCCGACCAAACGGTCAAACTAGGCAGCGCTGATCAAATCTGAAATACTGTTTAGCTGTAAAATGAGAAAGTTTGCTCCGGTTGGTGGGCGGTGCTTAGCATTTCCTCAACTGATCTCAACATGGCTGCCGGGCGAGAAATAGGCATTACAGTAACAGAATATTGATTCATATTTGATCAGCGCTGCCTAGTTTGACTGTTTGATTGGAGTTTGTGAGTGATTGACAGCTGCCTCCGCTGAATGAACAGCCAATAGGAACGCTCTCTCTCTCTCTCTCTCTGAAATGACCTGTGATTGGCCAAAGTCTCCCGTCAAGGGCTACATTTTTTTAAAGCCTGAAAACAGAGCCATGAGGAGGAGCAGGAGTCTAGTTTTCTCTCAGAAGAATTACAATATGCTGAAAGGTTTTATTATGGCATTTTTGCCCAATGATGCCAAAAACATTCTGCTGCTTTAACTTCGTTAGTCAAAGCAAAAAATGCCTCCATCTCAAATGTGAGGATTTATTGCATTTCGGTGATTTATTTGATCTCAAATAGAATATCTTTGGGTTTGGGACTGTTGGTAGAACAAAACAAGTACTTTGGGAATGTCACCTTGGGGACTGGAAAATGTGTTGCAGGCATTTGCCACTCATTTTTTTTTAACATTTTTCAAATCTAATCAGCAGTTCTCAAACTTTTTTCTGTCATGCCCCACTTCAGAAGCAGAAAAACTTTCACCCCCCCATTCCACATAAACAGAGAGAAAGTTAGAATCCTTAAACTCGCTAAATTCAATCCAAATCCGGAGTAGTAATATAGCAGCAAACAACTATTTGCTATGTAAAGATATAATAGTGATGTCTACCTGAGCAGAGAATGAAGTCACTCTCCCTCTGTGTGTGTTGTAATCAGCTGCTCGCGCTTTGTTGACATAGCCGAGCCGGCCGAGCGCGCCTTTTTGTGCATATGAGTGTGACCCACTGGCTAGCTCACGGCCGCCGCTCTGCACTTTGCTCATACAGCAGTTACAGCTGATAATGCTGTACCCTCCCCTACGGTTCCCCCTCAGGTTAACACTGTAAACTCGGCTGCCATTGTTTGCACTCTTAGCGCTGTTAGCACCATTAGCTGCGAGCTGCCGCCATGTTGAGAACCGTACAGAGGCAATAGATATGCTCTCATTTTCATTAAATCAAACCCATATTTTTTATACTATTTATAGTTGGAAACAGCCATTCAATGTATTTACATTACTGAGTAATTACCTCTACATATAGTCATTTTTATTGCTAGTGGCGGAGTCTGCCAGTCCTGCACTGCAATCAGATAAACACAAGGAATTCACTAGGGCTGACCCAAATGCTTCGAAGCTTCAACCATTTCCATGGTAATTGAAATCAGTATTTAATAATAGTAATAAGTATGTAATAATAATGTATAAATCCAAAAATAGCCCATGAAATAAGGAATAATCCCACAACAATATTCATTATCCATATTTAACATGAATTGTTATTAGTTATTTTCAGATGGATATCGCTGTTTGTTGTGTGTAGAGGTGCGTGTGTGTACAGTATTACGGCAGCAGCACTGAAACGGGGAGATGGAGACAGACAGACAGAAGAACACGTCGGCCTGCCACGCTGCGCCACCAAGCTTCGAATACCTTCGAATATTTATCACCGACGCTTCGGAGCCCAAAAAATGGTATTAAGGACAGCTCTAGAATTCACAGGGGAACACGGCATGCATGTAATCCAGCGTTCTTTTATCTCATTGACATCAGTGTTACTGATATACTGTTCGCTCTCTTTACATCATAAATGCAAAATCATACTGCTGCTGCTTCACATTAGAAGCGTTCAACTGGCGAAACACCACAAAGCAGGGTTCGCAATATTTGTTACAGAGGTTAGCAGGGATTTTTTTGTCAGCAGATCTTTAAATTTTGCAAAAGAAGGAGCAGCCACAGTGAGCTGTAAGGTGAAGATTTGCAGGCGGCAGCTTAACCTTCTGCCGTATGCAGCATGAAATCAAATCGCGGTCGCAATTGCTATTGACTGAATCTTTATTACAACGACCCAAGTTTGTTTGGCTGCACTGTAAACGGATAGACCAGCTGTTCTTCTGGGAGAGTTTGCTGTAAACCACTCTTGCCGTTGCCATGCCAACCACAGATGTCGCCAAATCGACCAGGAATGAAATCTTAAGGATTACAACAGTATTGGGAAAACTACAAATAAGGCAAGCCAATTTTATTGAAACACACACAAAAAGATTTAGGTTAGCAAGATTAGTGTTTGTTTAGTGTTCCCACATGAATCATAATCATTCCTTTTCCACTTGGTGGCCATACACACCCCCTCTTCCAGTGGGTCTACACACCCAAGGGGCCCCTCACCTCCAGTCTGAGAACCACTGGGCTAATCGATTAACCATACATTTTGCTTTTTTTTAATTAAAGGAAATCAATTATTAATGTTATTACTAGTTGCAGCTCTTAGTCTTAATTTGAGTCAATAAAACATTCCTCATTTACATATGGACATTAGGGCTGCACAGAATAATAAAAACAAACTATGTACAAACATTATTAACCTGCTTGTGTGCCCTTTAGGGTAATGTAATATAAGTGGATCCAGGTGTATGTGTGTGTGTGTGTGTGTGTGTGTGTGTGTGTGTGTGTGTGTGTGTGTGTGTAAGAGAGCTGAGCTGGTGAAATACAATGCACATTTGTATTCATTATCGCTTGTCTGCAAAATAAATAATAGCACACATATAAGGAGAACACAAAATGCAGCGTATAGAGATGGATGCTGTGGATATTACTAACATCATTAAAGTGCACGCTCCTTCACAGAAAAATACACACACACACGCACACACACACACGCACTCACACACATGCTGCTGATCCAGCACAGTGTCAATGAAGATGGATCACACTGTCTTGCAGGTGTGACGGTGTTTTACAGGTGCAAGGTCACTCGTGTCTGCCAGAACACTGAGCATGCTGGGATTGACCTTAGACTTAACACTTCACGAGCGTGCATGTACATGATTATTCTTACCTTCAAGACGCAGTTCCTGTGGCCGGGGACGGAGCCGTTAACGTACAGCACATTATACTTGGTATTGACCCTCCATATCTGGAAGAGAGAGGAAGGAAGCAGATGAGAGGGTATTGAACTGAAATTGCAGTCAAGGACAAACGAGTTCAAAACGACGTCTGTGTGTGTACTGTGTCCCTGTGAGTGAGTGTGTGCGTGTGTGTGTACCTTCAGTCCATAAGCTGTGATGAAGGTGTTGCCCATCCTGCCGGGCATCTTTTTCCCTTTGAAAACTTTGGCTGGATCCTAGACGCAGATGATAAAAGACACGCACGCTCACATGACTGGATTATGGGAAGCCAACTGTTCATGTCTGGCATGGGTGAGCATCTTAAACAGTGTGTATGTGTGTGTGTGTCTGTCTTACCCCTCCAGGTCCAGAAGCTCCTGGTCTACGATGAGTTTTGGTTTGTCCGTGGGTGGCTGGCTGACCTTTGAACCCATATCGCTTCATTACGCCTTGAAAACCCTTACCGATGCTACACACACACACACACAAACACAAGAAATTTATATTTTTACTTTCTCGTGTGTTGCCTTGGAGGATAATGATATAAGAAAAGAAAAGAGGGTTTGGACTTTCTTGTAAAGTCAAAAAAACTGATCTTTCTTCAAAAACGTGATGCTGGAGATGAAAGAGGGCAAGAAGTAGGAGAGGAAAGCCAAGAGGAAGCGCCAGCGAGTTCTGGCAGAACAGAACTTACGATTTGGCTGTGACGTCCACATACTGGCCCGGACGGAAATGTGCTGCATACAGGGGAGTTCCTGAACACACCACAAACAAGATTATATAACAAAATGTGTACAAAACTGCCAAAAAAAAGATATTAGGTTCTGTTGTGTGATGTGTGAAAATGTAGTGAATGAGTATTTCTTTAATTATAAGAAGGGCTGTCAATCAATTAAAATACAAATATCGAGTATTTAATACTCTAATTAACATGGGAGTGGGCAAATATGCTTGCTTTATGCAAATGTATGTATATGTTTATTATTGGAAATCAATTAACAACACAAAACAATGACAAATATAGTCCATAAACCCTCACAGGTACTACATTTAGCATAAAAAATATGCTCAAATCATAACATGGCAAACTGCAGCCCAACAGTCAACAACAGCTGTCAGTGTGTCAGTGTGCTGACTTGACTATGACTTGCCCCAAACTGCATGTGATTATCATAAAGTGGGCATGTCTGTAAAGGGGAGACTCGTGGGTACCCATAGAACCCATTTTCATTCACATATCTTGAGGTCAGAGGCCAAGGGACCCCTTTGAAAATGGCCATGCCAGTTTTTCCTTGCCAAAATTTAGCACAAGTTTAGAGCGTTATATATCCTTCTTTGTAAAAAGCTAGTATGACATGGTTGGTACCAATGGATTAGTAGTATTGTAGCTTCATTAATACCAGTAGTTTCACTCCAGCTTAAAAACTGAGCCCGTTACAACCTAAAAATTGCAAGTTGCATTAATGCGTTAAAGAAATGAATGGCGTTAAAACAAATTTGAGTTAACGCTTTATTATCGCGTTAACTTTGACAACCCTTAATTGTAAGCTAATGCATGTGTATACCTGGCTTGATGATGGCGTTGTCTGAGACTTTGAAGGTGGTGACTTTCTGTTTCGGAGGCACCCCTGCGTTCCTGAACATCTCCATTTGCCCGTCAGACCTCTGTTAAGTCAGAAAGATGGAGAGAGAGAGATAATTGTGAGGATGGAGGGAAGGAAATGAAGTGGTAAAAGAAGAACGAACAGCAGTTGGACTTTGGCATATTAAAATTAACCGTGGGCCTGTTATGACTGTACGGGAGCCAAACACACGCACGCACACTTGGCAGTGAGCATCTCTGACATTTGCTTTCACTCGGCTCGCTCTCATCTCCTCCAGCCCCTTCCAGTCGCTCTAAACTCTCTCTCTCCCTTTCAACAGAAGGGTGAAAATCAGCCTGCCAAAGCTTCTCACTCCGACTCTTCTGACTGAAGACTGATGCGTCTGTGTGAGAGGGTTTCTAAACAACTTCACATTTTGACACCGGCCCATCAATCTATCAAGACTCAAGGAATAAATCATGCTTTGATTTGTTCAGCCTAGTTCATCTGTTTTTCACCTTAAAAAGATGGGTGCAACATTTAAAGGGCCAGTGTGTAGCATTATTAGGGGATCTATTAGCAGAAAGGGAATATATATAGTCATTATGAAGTTATCATTAGTGTTTAATCACCTGAAACTAAAAATTGTTGTGTTTTCGTTAGCTTAGAATGAGCCCTTCATATCTACATAGTCATCTTCCTCTTCCTCTTCACGGAGTTCGCCATGTTTCTACAGTAGCACAGAACGGACAAACCAAACACTGGCTTCTAGAGAGAGCCTTTCACGTTTTTATGTTACCTGAAGGCCCCCGTAGTTCTCCGAGACGCTTGTGAAACTGTGGTAACATGAGCTGCAGAGTGCAAAACCGTGGCACCGCCAGCCGCCGTCTGACTTCCGTTGCTCCTAAAGTAGTGTTGTTATGTTAAAGATGGCCTCTGAGCAAGGCAAACGGCGTTACCACGGTTTTGCACTTGGCAGCTCATGCTATCGCAGTCTTGGAAAGGGAGGAGTGAGCGGAGGGGTACTCTGCAATCTGCAACCACACCACTAGATGCCACCAAATCCAACACACTGCGCCTTTAAAAAGGAGAAGTTCCATACCATTTTTTGGGCTTCAAAGCTTCTATAATAATTGCTGTTGAATATGAATAATGTTGTGGAATTATTCCTTATTTCGTGGGCTATTTTGGGATTTATACCTTATTATTACATACCGATGTATTAAAAAAAGCAGAAAAGGGATTACCATGGCGACGGTTGAAGCTTTGAAGCATTTATGTCAGCCCTACATGATACATTAAAAAATAAGTTCTTGAAAACTGTCCAACCTAGTATTGGTTCACAGATTAAACCTGCAGCGTTTGACTTATGGAGGTCAGATGTGCAGTCCGAGGCAGTGATGGGACTTTAAGAGTTTATTACGAGCATATAAAGTCACTTGTCAATGTTAAAAGGGACATAACAGCAATCAAATCTATTGCATTCCGTTTATTTAGACACCCAAGATGAAATGTAGTCACTGATGGTTAGTGGGTGAGTATAATTTCCTGACTGTAGAGCTGAATTCATAAACGGTCTTATAACTGGGAGGCTTGATGTGAGCTCAATGCAACAGGGAAATGACAAAACTCTGTTATACTTCCATAAAGCTGTCACACTGATGAGATTTTTCTTGCATGATTATGAAATGAAGCCAGAACTAAAATGAGCAAAAAATGGACATTGTGATGTGATTAAGTATTTGGCACTGGCACTGCTCTGCTGGTATGAAGAGCGTAGAGACTGGTATGATAAGATATGATATTCTCAAACATTACAATTCAAGTCATCTGTTTCAGCCTTATTTATGATTCATGTACTTAATATTACACGTAAAGTAACTGTCTAAAATGTTGAGTTTTTTTTAGTGGAGGGTTATTTAATAAATAATTAAAACAAACAAAAAGTTAATTTTAATTTTTTTTTGCGGTGTGAATTACTGAAATTTTGGCAATTTCTCAAACTATTGGAAGGCAAAAATTAATAAGCAAATAATAATTAAATAGCGCTTCTGTGCCGGGACAGTTGCTGATTATAAAAACCGCAAAACACAATTATTTTTTTAATTACTATATTCCCCAATTTCATATTTGGAAAGACATTTTTCCACCTCATTTCAAATCCTTTTTATTTTGCTTTAAGCAAAACGATGTAACTTTTGAGAGAAGAAATAACACATTCTTCCTCTTTTCACAAATGAAATGTGAATTCAGTAGCAATTAACATGCTATTGCTGAATCCAATACACTCAGGGTTTCGGCTACAGCCTAACGTGGTCTGGTATGACCAGTATTCATGGTGGCTTATGTTAGCAAACTTTAGGTAAATATAGCTGTATAACGGACCGTCAGTTTGCTGTCTTTATGACTCTTCTCCACTTGTGCTACTGATACAGTAGCTTAGCAATTTAGCTAAATGCTAGTTCAGCATTTAACATTATCCCATAACTGTCACCAGTAGCCGTCGTGGCTGCTGTTCAGCAAATGTTACACAGTCTGGCTTTAAGTCTAAATTTGTTATTCTCACCCCACCAAACTAATATATCAAAAACAGTATCAAGTGCTTCTTTCATGTTTCACATGCTTGTTGTTTGGGCCTCTTGTGGTTTAACAAAGCAGAGGCCTTTCAGTTTGCGATGATTAACTTCACCGGTTTCTTCCTAAATTGTACTTTTAAAAAACCTGCAATAACTATCAACTCCTGAGGGAAATATCTGGCTCTTTAGCTGCTAACTGCTCCACTAGGTTCAACAGTGAGTCTCTAACTTTGTCTGTTGGCTGTTTGGTGCAGAGCAGGAAGTGTACAGTGGGGTTTTTGCCATGAGAGCAGTGAGAGTGAACCAAAGTCAGATAGCTAAACAATGAGCTGAAACTCATTATACAGCTCTGTAAAGCCGGGGGGAAGCAGATTCAGGAGATCATTTTCTACGGGTTCATCACTACGAGCAACCATTTCACATACTCGCAGTTTTTTCACATTGTCATTTGATACATTTCTATTGTAAAAATATTGATTATAGACAGTTAAAGAGAATTGAGCCTGAAAATCTGGACCAAAAGACAACTGCAATAACAATTTACTTACCACACATTTTCGAAATAACGCTTATTTTTGTGGGTTGGGCGGTGCAGATCGTCTCTTATAATAGGTAAAAACCATGACCCTGATAATTAGTGGGTAGAAATAAGTAATCGCTCACTTGACCCGTTCGGATCTCAAGTGTGGATACTGGAGACACATATTAACACCAGGTGTAATGTAATAAGGTCAGATCATATGTAGATAGAATCTGGATATGAGACACATTTAAATGCAAGGTATAAAGGGGGTCTATGATAAAAAGCGTATACATGTATTTTTTTGAGATATTAACAGCTATTTCTTACATGGAATGGCGATACGTTTTTCCCTCCTACCAGGAGGGCGGCGGTGTGTCCATCATATTCTTCCTTGGACAGGTGCTTTATTACATGGCAGTCCTGCACCTGGAAAAAAAAACAACAGAGGCTGGATTAACAATAGTCACAGTCTGATTGAAGTGTTCACTGTGCCTCTTTGTTTGCTCCTGACCTACAACATAAAAACCCATTTCGATGAAAGTCCCTTGTGTAAAAACATTTTAATATGGGGCCACAGGCTAACTCACAAGCTGACTATCACTATATTTTGGGCCAAATGCAACAATAGGATGACATCACACGGCATTTAGCAAGACGTGATGCATTGCAAGCAAATCAGAAGATGAGGAAAACAGTACAACAAACACTGCAGTATGACACACTTTCAGTTTTTTTTTTGCTCCAGACAGAACATGTACCACAATGAGCCAAAGTGGTGGGAGTACTTTCATCCTGAGAAAGTCATTTAAATGCTCTACTTTTTTCATCAAGCACAGACCGTGCCTGTATCCGCTGAAAAGAAAACAAATGACTAAATGCGACAAAAGTGAATCAGCAGATGGGGATAAAAGTTTCTGTATGTCTTTGAATCTGATATCAAACGGAGGTGATGACAAAATAAAAAAAAAAAAGTCTGACTATTAACATTTTACTGAAATTGCAATAGGTGTTTGTTATGCTACCCGCTACAGTGTGTCATTATCAATAAAAGGAGAGCGAACACTCGCGGCCGCTGTTGGCCATCAATATACTTCACTGACAAATCAGTCGATGAGATTAAAACGTGATCTGAATAAACAAATATCTCCTCGTCGCATACCTTTTATGATCGAAGCCTGCAGGTGAGATTTCAAGGTGTTCAATATTTGCTATTGTTTCCCCGACACTCCACAGAACAATCCAATTTATTTGACTGCTTTTCTGACCTGCTGGTCATTTCATTATGGATCACAAACACACATTATCATTCCTGAGGAATACTGGGCTGCGGCTGTTTTGATGCAAAGCTAAGGCAAAACAGAAAAGGCGACAGGTGTGTGTGTGTGTGTGTGTGTGTGTGTGTGTGTGTGTGTGTGTTACCTGTAACATGGTGGCTACGTGTCTTTCTCCTGTTTTTGTCCAGATAGGAGCCATCCCCAACTTCACTGCTACTAACCCAACTCTTCGACTACCTGAGAAAAAGAAACAGATGAACAGAAGGTTGACGTGTGGAGACTCAGAGGAAGGAGACTCATGATTGACGCAGCTCTCACTGATCATGACACCTACCCTCTGACCACTCGTGACGCTGCCAGGGCTCATCTTTGAGTGGGTTGAGCTTGTCAGCTGTTTGGCTCCTGTATTCCTGTGCCATGCTCTTCCTCATGTACTCCTGGTTGTCCTCTGTGAGGTGTTCATCAAACCATGTTGTGGTTTTTACTGTCCTGATACAACCCACCAAATGGGCAGGACTGCAAGAAAAAAAAAAAAATCAGGGAGTCAGGTGCAGCTACACTTTGTTGATTAAGGTTAAAAATAAAGATTAGAATTCATTTTGAGTGAGTGAAATGTCAGAAAATAGTTAGATATGCAGATCACAATTTAAAAAGCACGAAGTAACAATTTCAGATAGTTTATTTTGTCTGCCAAACAGCCCCAAAGTCAAACATAAATTGCAGTTTACAACGATAACACACACAAACAATAAGCAGCACATTTTACATTTGAGAAGCTGACATGGTATTATTTTTTATTTTTAAGAACATTGTGGCTCCTTAATTATCTGAGGATCATCATTCCAGGGCTAATTTATGTATTCACTGTACAACACCTCTCTAGGGAGGGGGAGGACGGTCTGCAGGACAGATAATAATGCACACAGTGCACTTTCATAGACTAAGCTACTGGAGTTACCCTGCACTATACTCATTTTTAACAGTCTCTTCTGCCCTATATTCACTTTTTTAATAGTCCTGTATAACAGCTGTTACCCTGCACTATATTCAGTTTTAACAGTTTTCTTCATCTGCTTGTATTTTTATATCTGGTATATTTTTTTGTACTTTGCACGACTAACTTTTTTACTGCCTTTTTACTAACATGTTTTGCATTATGGAACTGTGATGCTGGAAACTTGAATTTCCCTCGGGGATCAATCTATCTATCTATCTATAACCTACACTGATACTTGCCTCATACTTCTCTGTCACTTTAGTTTACTAAGTCAGTTTAGTCACTTTGCAGTGTCCTTGCTGGTGAGTAACAAGCGGGTTCACACATTCACACGGACAGTTTGTGCATTTTAAGTGCATAAATGTCACTGCTAAATGACGAGTCAATGCAATATGATGTATTGGCATGAGTGTAACAAAGTGCCAAAGCACAAAGACAGAAATAAAAAACAAGTTACGCAGGACTGAATTCAGGACCCTGGTGACCTTTTGTCATATTAAAGTCTGCCCACGTCTGCTTGCAGATGGCTATCGACACATTACTCATTTGTTACTGTAGACTGAAGAGTGGTTCGTCAGATTGTCCTTTATACTGGTCTCTACATTAATCATTAAATATTTCGAGGTTCCTCCGATAGATTTTATTCTCATTGGAGACCATGGCTCAATTATGTTGATCGGCTTCCCGATAGTAGGGTGTCACAGTATAAGATCCTGTTGCCAGTCTACAGATTTCAATAGTCCTACATGGCAGCCTGAGTGTCAGCAACTTTTTATTCTTATTTTATTTTGGTTTATGTATTACAGTTTTATTATTATTTATATGTGTATGTATACATATGTACAGTATATGGGTGTACATATAGGTGTGTGTAGGTATGTATACTCCTTTCCGATCTATTTACTATTATTATTATTTCTTTTATCCATCTATTTATTTATATTTATTTAATTTTTGTTTTCCCTTCTCTGGGATTATTCAATGTAATTCCATGTGTACATTACCAAACTTTCTGTGTGTACCACATTATCTCCATCACTACAAAGAGGAACGGGTGGGGGTTAGGAAGTAAGGGTCTAGGATAACACTGTTTCAAACATGTAAAACACTGACTTCTTTATAGTTGTACTGCTTCAATGTACTTTTTGTGCCAATAAAAAAATTTAATATAATCATTAAATATTTCTAGTATAACACTGAAAATCTTAAAAAATGTTTACAGTGAAAACACCCCACAAATGACCTCGAGAACTTTTCAGCTGTGCTAAACAATAAAAAAAAAATACACAAAAAAGGGGAATCCGTAGGAAATATTTGCAATTACTGTAAAGTTAAATGGTATATGTTAGTAAATATTATTGATACACAGTACACCTGAACTGAATGGACTGTAATGCTGCGCAACATGCTGCCTTCCACTGTGTAATTAATAATTTATTTGTTTATTGTGTTGAGTTGAATGTGCTACTTATTTTGTACTGTAATAACCTTGTGCCTTTTCTACCTTTTTTCTTTTCTTAAAGGGCCCATATCATGCTCATTTTCAGGTTCATGCTTGTATTTTGTGTTTCTACTAGAACATGTTTACATGCTGTGATGTTCAAAAAACCTTTATTTTCCTCATATTGTCGGCCTGAATATGCCTGTATTTACCCTCTTTCTGAAACGCTCCATTTTAGCGCATTTTGACGGAATTGCAACAGAATTGCAACAGAATTGCGTTGCTAGGCAACAGCTTGGTCCATGTGTACTTCCTGTCAGCCAATGACATTCACATATACACTGCAACCAGGAAATAAACTGGGACACGTTTAGAATGTTTATGTTTAAATCTGTGTAAAGGGTCTAAATATTGTATATTCGTGACATCACAAACGGACAGAAATCCTGACAGCTTGTTTCAAATGCAGAGTTTCTAAATATGGGCTGTGTGTATTTCCCTGTGTATTGATTGTTTCGATACTTTCACAGTATTTATATAGGACTTAAGCCCGCTTTATCATAAAAAAAAAACATGAAAATCTCACTTTTTTATAATATGGGACCTTTAAGAGAAAATGATAACATTAGCTAATTTATTAGCAAATAAAAGGCTCAGGTAAAAAACAGCAAGGACAGTACAGAATTAAATTGCAAAGCGGTAGAGTTAATTCACCACAGAAACCTAGTTAAGCTCACATCCTGGTTCACTTCAGTCACATTAGCACCACTAGCCAGTTAGCATCAGTGTGATCTACCTCTCAGCTGCTGCTCGAGGAGAGAGGAGTCTCGATCCTCTCAGGAGAAGAAGCCGACAGCTCCACGAAGCCATTGTGATCTTTAATATATATACACTTACACATAAATATGAGAAACTACACTCAAACTAAAGGAGCATGACGTCTCACAACATAATATGTTCAACCATGCCTTCTAAATGTCACCCTGGCTGCTTCCGGTACGGGACAAAAACAGTTCCGCTGCACAGAGGGTCATCACAAAGGTTCCGAGCAACACTTTTTGTCTTAACTTGCTTAATTTGCTAAATCTGGTATTATTTATATTATTCAAACTTTATTTCAGACACACAGGAGGGTCCATAGCAATAAAAGAAAAGAAAAAGAAACAAAAAAACATACAAAATAAGACCACAGCAGTTCATCATTCAATTCATATGTAGGCTATCTACATATATCTACAAAAAAAAATGTAGTCAGACTAAAAAAAAAAAAAATTGTGAAATCTAGTATCCACAAAGGGATCAAACTATTATGTTTATATAAAATGTAATGTTGTTGATGGCTTGATATAAATAACCCAACATAAACGAAAATATTTTATATTATTATTA
Organism: Sebastiscus albofasciatus; assembly: GCA_916701655.1. Taxonomy (NCBI): domain Eukaryota; kingdom Metazoa; phylum Chordata; class Actinopteri; order Perciformes; family Sebastidae; genus Sebastiscus; species Sebastiscus albofasciatus. Next base: position 28,918 of record CAKAOI010005114.1, on the reverse strand, counting down.
TTATTATTATTATTATTAATTGGAAGAACATTGTAGGACATATAAATTACTGAGCAAACAAGTAGTCTTCTAATTTTCATCCATTTTTCCCTCCCACCCCCGACAATAAAGGAAGTAACCAATATAACATTAAATGTGATAAGACTTAAGGCAGTAATGACATCAAAATCAGTAACACACTATACACATGAAATAATAAAACACATACAATATTTACATATACAAAAAATATATATAAAAAAGATAAAAAAGATAATAATAATAATAATAATAATTAAAATAAATAAATAATAGAGATAAAAAAAACAACAACAACATATCACCAATCCAACAAAATAAATAAGGAGGCTCAGTCGTTACAGCCAGGCAAGGAGGTCAGAGATTCACTATGGTTTAGAAGAGGTTTCCAAGTCTTTTTCAAAAAAATTGAGGGAACCCTTAAGGGAAAATCTAAGTTTCTCCAAAACAATGGACAGTAACATATCTTTCACCCAACTATTGTGAGTCGGAGGTAGAACATGTTTCCATTTGAACAGAATAAGTCGCCTTGCCAACAAGGTGGTAAAGGTGAGAGCATGTTGCATGTCCTTAGAAATACTGGGCTGAAGTGGCACTCCAATCTATACTACAACATGGTATCCACAAAGGGATCAAACTATTATGTTTATATAAAATGTAATGGCTTGATACAAATAACCCAACAGAAACTAAAATATTTTATATTATTGACTGTCAAGGTTCATTCTTGACCTTGGAAACAGTCAATTTAGTTTTGGTGGAGTTTTCAATCATATTATATTGCTCTTCATCAACAGATGGATTTTGCCCAGTTGTCATGGAAATTTCAATTTCTTAGCTCTATATAATGGACTTGGACTTGGACTGATATAGTGCTTTTCCGATCACTCAAAGCGCTTTACACTACATGTCAGCATTCACCCATTCACACACTGATGGCAGAGGCTGCTAAGGTGCCAATTTTGCCCATCAGGATCTAATCTATGGCTATACCTCCGGGAGCAATTTGGGGTTAAGTGTCTTGTCAGCCAGGGATCGAACCATCGACCTTACAATTGGTGGACAACCTGCTCTACCCTCTGAGCCACAGCCGCAGCTGCCACAATGCATACAAATAATAAAAATAAAATAAGTAAGCACGATAAATGTATTAAAATCTGAAAACTATGAAGTAAAACAAGTCCCATTGATTTGGGATTTCTGTGTGATGGTCTCCTGAAGTTTAACAATATACTGTATAATATGTGAAACTGTTTTTTTTTCATTATTAATTATTATTATAGTTGTCTCATAAACATTATAGAACAGAATATAAAGAATATAGGTAGCTACAATATGATTTGAACTGTTTTCTCCCAGCCTTTATACAACTGATCCTCTCAGTATAACTCTTCGGATGTGGGTGGTCTCTGAAACAGATATCAGGAGGCTCCCGTGGTGAATACTGATCTGACTGTCAGACACCGAGGCACGTCTGGAGTATACTCTCAGGACAGCCCAACTTTGGTTTAGCCTAATTAACTATATGGAGATTTGTGAGTTAATTTATTCTTGCATTTTAATGCCTGTCTGCGAGACGTAGTGACATGTTGTGGATGAAGATGTCATGAACCAGCGCTCCACAATATTTGAAACTGACTCACATACTTCCTTTACACACACAAATAACACGTCAGTTGTCCATAAGAGAGAGAGGGGGGTGTGATATCTAACCTCAGTGTGTATATACAAATAGTCTGAACACACAAACGTTTGGTGTTTTTGTCACTTAGGAGGAAGTTACATTGTTTTACTTGAATTCATTGTAGACTTAACCTTACACTGATTATAATCACTACCGGGTCTAGCCTCATTCCAAACCCACAAACATTGGATCACACAAAAATGAGAAAACCAAAGTGTCTTTATTATAATCAACATGCAGAATACAGAAAAAAAACATTTTTCAGCTCACAGATGAGTGTCTACCACACACGCTTTGCTATCCATCCCAAAACTCTTTACAATGTAAGAAGGTTATTAATAAGAAATTATTACAATTATTCAGTTGTTCGTTTCCATTTAGCAAAATCTCAAACACATCTGTAGAAAAGAACCCAAAACACCCAAGGCAACCCTGAATGTCACTCAAATGACAGAGATACTTTATTTCATAACTAGCAAGCTGGGGGGGACCGGAGATTGGATATTAGCAGGAGCTGAATTATTCATGCATTTATGCAGTACTCTAACAGGGATGCTACCATTCCCATAAATAACATTTGCAATGCTAATTCTAAGCATTTTGGGCTACGCAGTCACATATTTTGGCCTTACTACCCACAGATCTCTAGGTTTACGTAGACTACTTGCTAGTTATCTAAATAAGGTAGGAGTGTCATTTCTTTGGGTGGGCTATGTTCTGAGTCTGCATGCTGGTTCAGCTCTTATTTCTATAAACGTCTTTTAGATATACAGTTGATAGTAATCATTTCCCAGGTGCCACTGTGGCCAAACATGCAATAGTCATCAATGGAGTAGTTCAAATTGTTTCACCAGAACGAGCTAATTCTCTGAGCTAGACTACTGTATGCATGTAATATGTGTACATGTTTGTTTGTGTGTGCTTGTGCTTTTACATGTGTATATGTATTACAGTACATAAATGTATATATATATGATATATATATGTGTGTATTGGAGTGTGTGTTTGCATGTTGTCCATTGTCAGGGGCTGAAGGTTCTTGTGGACTCATAGTCCGACATACACTTGGGTTTGATGCCTTTTGCGTTGTAGTAATCCACCACCTGGTTCGGGACTTCTGCCAAAACACTCTTAGCCAGAGCGGCTGGGGAGGCCTGGAAACACAGAGACAGACGGAGAGAGAGAGAGAGAGAGAGAGAGGAAGAGACACATCACCAGCCACGCATGATTGTAGGATGCTCAGATTTACTGATGAGCCCGATGCTGTCAAAGGTCTGGACTAGTGAGATTGATGTGATCAGACAGGCTCATTTGACGAACTCAAAAACATCCCTGCTTTCACCTTTTTGACCTCTAGTAGCATAGCTTAGTGGCTATACATGTGCTCAACAAAATGGCACAGGAGGAAAGCACATCAGATCCTGTCCATTCATAAAAAAAAACAACTCTTTACACTGCAAAAGTAAATGATCACCTGGGTACAGTTTATGCTGGAAAGTAGTTCAGTTGTGTTTGTTCCTATTTTGCTATTATTTGAATAAACATGCAATTCCTATTTTGATGGGTTGGCAAAGGTTTGTGAAAACTTAAGGGTCAAGAAACTCAATCAAAATATGGAAAAGGTATATTAAAAAAGGTATAAAAGCATATAAAACTAGAAAAACCTAAGGAATCTATTGGTACCGACCATGTCATACTAGGTTGTCGCAAAGGAAGCTAAATAAATGCTCCAATCTTATGCTAAATTTTGGCAAGGAAAAACTGGCATGGTCATTTTCAAAGGGGTCCCTTGATGATCTGGGAATGAAAATGGGTTCAATGGGTACCCACAAGTCTCCCCTTTACAGACATGCCCACTTTATGATAATCACTTGTAGTTTGGGGCAAGTCATAGTCAAGTCAGCACACTGACGCACTGACAGCTGTTGTTGCCTGTTGGGTTTGAGTTTGCCTTGTTATGATTTGAGCATATTTCTATGCTAAATGCAGTACCTGTGAGGGTTTCTGGACAATATTTGTCATTGTTTTGTGTTGTTAACTGATTTCCAATAATAAATATAAACATATATTTGCATAAAACAAGCATATTGTCCCACTAACATGTTGATAAGAGTATTTAATACTTGACAAATCTCCCTTTAAGGTACATTTTGAACAGATAAAATTTAGGGTTATGGGAGAGGTATTGGTGGATGCTTCATCATCGGGGCAATTATTTTTGTACCTCTATGTGTCTGTGCATGGCTTTTTTTTTTCCGTGTTTGCTTTTTTGTTATACATATGCCATAAATAACTAATAAAATAGAGCTGGTCACAAAAAAGCCCTTTCAAAATCCAACGGATGATGTCCATTGTGAAAGGCGGATTTTTGTTAATTCATAAAAAGATCAATGTTTTATTCCATCAAAGGACTTGAGGAGTAAATGAAACTATTCTGTTAATTACATAAAAGTATAAAATATGCAGATAACGCAAAACACAAAAAAATTATATTCAGTACAGAAAAGGAGTAAAATAATATTCCTATGCGTACATGAACACACACACACATACAGGTCAGCCACTTGTCAGCCTGAACACACACGCACACACGCACGCTCCCACGCAGCACACACTCCCGAATCCTCAAAGTCAGAGAGTCTGTCGTACTCCGTCTCACATAATTCCCTGAGACAATGCACCATCAAAGTGCAACCCCCCTCTCTCTTCTTCCTCCTCTCATTTCCACCCTCCCTCCCACTCTCTCTCTCCCTTGCTCCTATCTACCTGTTATCCCCCACTCTGCCTGTCTCACAGCAGCTCCGTCCTGCTAATCCCTTCTGAAAAGAAACGACAGAGCAGAAAATCACCTCTCCACCTCTGTCACACACTCCCTCGCTCCCTTTTGTCTTTAGCTCCGGTCTCCTGTTGACCCCCCTCCAGCACCTCCACCACCGGGCGCTGCCTCTCTCCCTCCACCTTCCTCTCCTGCTCCTCCAGACTCATTGTTCACCTCTCCTCTCTGACTGACTCTCTGTGTACTTTTAGGTGTTTCTTCTTCTTCCTACATCTCCCCCCCTCTCTTTCTGTTTAGCTGTAATTTGTTGATGTCTCAACCTGTCACAGACCAAACTCACCATAACAGACCCGGCCAAATAGGCCCTGTCAAAGTCAGGCAAAATGAATGCCACCAGAGAGACACACACACACTCACATGCACGCACATGCAGTGAGCAGATAGCTGATGTGTTTTGACGAGCACGTCAAGCATATTACGCCCACACACTCACACTGCGTTACCCACTGAATACAGCAATTCTTGCCACCCAACACACAGTGTACACACACGCACGCACGCACGCACACAGACAGACACACACACACAAACAGATACCCTTACAAAAATGTCAAGTAAAATTTGCCATGTGAATTGAATATTTACACATGTGAATGGCTACTTTCACATATGAATGAACATTTTTTTCACATGTGGAATTACATATGTTCATATGTGATTGGTTTTTTTTCACATGCTGTGGATTAGAATTTACACACGTGGAAAGAAAATATAGCACTCGAAATCCCGTAAAATTTGCCTCTTCACATGTGAATTCCACAATTTCACATGCGATTGTGATATTTTCACATGTAAACAAAAGTTTTAGCATGTGAAAAGAAAATCATGTCACATGTGAACTGGACATTTTCACAAGTGATTGGCTTTTTTTTTCACATATGCATGAAAATTTCCACATGTGAAATTTGTCACATGTGAATTACATACATTCTCATGTAAATGTGACAACTGACGCATGAAATCACGTGAAAGTTGCTTCTTCACATGTGAATTCCACATTTTCACACATTTCGCAATTGGCTATTTTCACATGTGAACTTAAATTTCAACATGTGAAATTGAAATAATGTCACATGTGAACTGGACATTTTCTCGTGGGTAGAGCCACTGCTGAATTCCAGATATAAAGTCCTTCACAACAACGGTTAAGTGCTTGCTAAAAGCAAAACAGAGCTGTATCCAATTTTAACAAAATATACTGTAAATTAGCAAGGTGTATTGGTGTATTGTGGTCCGTGTATTGTGTGATGTCTATTTTATTATATTTCCATATTTGTAGTGTATTGTGGTTTTATCATATCAGAAAACTGCATATTTTAATTACACTGTACATGTAAAAGCCCAACGAGGGACAAGAATTGAAAATTAGCAATAGCTATAAACTCTCTGTACAGCACATCGGTTTGATGCCCTGTATTGGAACTATGTTAAATTGCATCGTCCCTATCAAATAAAAAATCAAATCAAATCGCAAATGAAGTAGAACTTTCTAAATGCTGTCGCTTGGTCTGCCCGAAATCTGCCCTTGACGGCTTGGTATTGAACCTCGATACTTTTTGAGGAACGACAGAGAATGTTTACTCACGCTTTACTCACACATTTCCACATATTTCCCGTAAATGCTAAAAAATATATAAATATACTTTACTGACTCCTAAAACTATCCTTCGGTCATGCAGCCAAATAACGCACGTCATTCCGGCTCAAACATGAGCTGTCCTTGGTGAAAAAATGCTTTTAAGGGTTTTGCACCGTCATCTTTGTGTGAGCTGCAGTCACTTTAAACTAGATTATTTTATAAGCATGGAAGATTTTGAAAACAGTATTAAGGACTACTTGACCACTGAATGTACATTACTGAACAACATTGCTAATTCATTGTTTGATGTAAGTTGTTTTAAATCTGTTGCTTGTTTCTTTTATGTGAAATTTCTTATGTTGTTTTCAACTTTTTAGTGTTTTGTTTTACATCTGCTTTTATGTGAAACTTTCATGCTGCCATCTTGGCCAGGAATCCCTCGACAAAGAGATTTTAAATCTCAATGGGAATATCCTGGTAAAATAAAAGTAAAATAAGAAACAAAAATAAATCAGGTCAGCAATTAAATTCAACTATGGGCCAGTTTTTTTCGGCATGTTCATTGGGTAGTCAATGTTTTACAGGCACCGTGGAGACAAAGGTCTACATGTTTTCAATGTGTTTTGTTTGTTTATTTAATTTTACAGTAATTAATTTAAGACTAAAATGTATGTATTTGTTTGTTTTAGGATTGTATCCAATGGCAGATTTTCATTTTCCCCATTAGTAAGTAAGAGCCAACAGAGCCACAGCAGCTTGTGTTGATACTCATTTGGCAAAAGAAATACTCATATATGTGATATATGTTCCGTGTTGCAGCACAGACTAGAGAAAACAGTGGGTTGTTTGATTTATGGTTGAATAAAAGTGCTAAACCGTCCCCTATTTGTTTTTGTGAGACACAGATCTGTCATGGTCAAATAGGACCTATATAGGCCACAGCTGTGGAATTAAACTCAAAGGGATCTTATGTAACGTTTGCTCAACAGCAGCAAGGGGCCATTACACGATAACAGAAAACATAGCGTAACAAAAGCACAAGAGAAGTGTCATAAAGTGAGCAAACTAACTCAATAATATCAGTGATATAGCCAAATCTATCAAAGTTTAGCCACCATAAGCTATACCCGACCAAGTGAGGCTGTATTAGCAAAAACCCCCCAGTGTGAATTGAACAAGGGTGTGTGTTTTATTGCTTATGAATTCCCATTTTGTAAGAGGAGGATTGTATGGATTATGGTGGATTATATTTTCTATCTAAATTTACTAGACTTTCAAAATAGCCTGCCGCCGAACGGAGCACAGTAGCCGCGGTCGATTTGTATGCTTGTCTTTATGTGGGGCATTGATTATTAGTAGAGGTTATGGGGGTTTACGTGAGCCTTGTGCATGCACTGTTATCAGCAATAGGTGTGTGAAAACTCATGTATTTTCATATATATATATATATATATATATATATATATATCAGTACATAACCTCAGGTGTTGTTCTAGCAAAAGTATTGAATAACACTTAGGGCCACTTAGAGGCTTTTTTTAAAGTCTGTGGCCTTGATGTGAAATTCCTGAACGTTTAATGATTAGACTTTTTTATAACCTCACATTTCTTATGCCCTTTAATGTTCAGCTGGAGAAAGTGCTGTTTTTAAAGTAAAAAGTTTAAAGTAAGCAGCTCGGTATCCACTATAGTTATGCAGGCTGTGAAGAAGTCACTACACCAGGTAGGAAAATATAGTATCTAGTACAAAAGCATGTTATATAGTGACTAATTTGTATGTGTCTTGATGTTGCCTGACCTCCCTGCATTTATCAAAGCTCTACGGTTTTTCCAGAAACTCCTATCCCTCGCCCTTTACCCCTCCTCCCAGCCGCCACCCACGTGTTTGAAGTCCTTGAAGGGGACGAACTGGACGATGTCGCGGAGGACGGGCTCGCCCTTTGGTGAGCGCAGGATCCCGTCGTCCCCGTCCAATATCTGCATGTCCGTGAAGTCCGCGTTGCCCACGCCGACGATGATGACCGACATGGGCAGGTGGGAGGCGTGCACGATGGCCTCCCGCGTGTCCGCCATGTCGGTGATGACGCCGTCTGTGAGGATCAGCAGGATGAAGTATTCCTGGCAGGAAGGGGGAGAAGAGAGTTGTGGGTGGGAAGGGAGGAGGAAGTAGGGAGGGGGAGGGATAGATGTTCGATGACTTTTATGTTTTTAAAAGTGTCTTCTTGTCGGGGGCTAATTTGAATAAAACTCATTCTAATCCACCGGAGAGCCAGAGAGAAGCGGGAGGCATTAAGGCAGAGAGGAATTTGCGCTCTAAAATTTATGACTGGAATTAAATTAATATCAATCACTTCCTCCCTCTTTTCTATGCATCTCTTTCCGCCCTTCTTTGTCCCACATTTCACCCGCTCTGATGTCTCACTTTCATCGCCATTTGTCTCTCCCTTGTCCCCATGTGTGCCAGTGTAAACACCATCAGTCACAACAACAGGAACAAGACTTCTTCTTCTCTTAATCTCTCTCATTCTCTCTCTCTCTCACCATGGCCTCTTTGGTGTGCATCTCCTCGGAGGCAGACGAGGCCACTTTCTGGATGATTGGGGCGATGTTGGTGGGACCGTAGAGCTGGATCTTAGGGAGGCAGTTCTGGTAGGCCTCCACCACGCCTTGGATTCCTGCAACACACACACAGGTCCTTTTGCCATGCACTTATTTATGTGTGTACTGCACTGCACTGACCTCTCCGAGTCTTAGTTCGGTAACACTTTATAAAAAACATCATTTATAAATGGTAAATTGATAATTCATTAAACTTTAGTTAATAGGTATTTTACTGTTAACAATGAAATGATAATTAATAATGCATACTAATTATTAGTAATGCTATAATTTATGTTATTTTAACAGCTAATTGTTTCACACATTATACATTTTTTTATTACACGGTTTTGTTGAATACTCCATTCTGATTGGTCAATCACGGCGTTCTACGGTCTGTTATTTCTTTATAGCAGTTGCTATGTATAACAGACCGTTGCTATGGACGCAGTTCGGATGTTGGACTCTGGAGGACCATTTTTTTGTGTCAAATTATTGATTTCTTAAGTAAGAAGCCATGTAATAAGCAGGATAATGTACAGCTAGCGGGTCACTGTTATGAAATCAACCCTTTTCAAGGCGATGCAGGACCCCTCGCCCTGTTGGGGTTTATTTCACAACAATGACCGGCTCACTGTACATTATCCCTTACATAATCCATATTAAAGTGTCAGTAGGCAGAATTTTTTTGGCATCATTGGGCAAAAATCCCATAATAACCTTTCAGCATATTGTAATTCAAGAGTTCTGAGTGATAACTAGACTACTGCACCTCACAATGACTCTGTTTTCAGGCTTTAGAAAATCTAGCCCGTAACAGGAGACTTTGGCCAATCACAGGTCATTTCAGAGAGCGAGCGTTCCTATTGGATGCGCTCCGGCTGGTAGGCGGTGCTTTGAATTTCTTCAACTGATCTCAACATGGCTGCCGGGTCACAAACTTTCTCATTTTACAGCTAAACAGTAGACTACAAGATGTTTAGAAGAGAGAAATAGGCATTACAGTAACAGAATATTGATTCATATTTGATCAGCGCTGCCTAGTTTGATCGGAGTTTGCGAGTGATTGACAGCTGCTCATAGACGGCAGCTGGACAGTAGACTCCAGCTCGGTATCATTTAAAAATGATAAATGATTATAATGTGTTACCCAAAATTCTTGTACTTGCAAAAGTATCTGCTAAAACACATTAGACTCTGCACATGTGACTGCACTCCAAGGTGGCTGGGCATTTAAAAAAGAAAAAGCATTCCTACATAGTCCACACACACACACGCACACACACACACACACACACAAACACACACACAAACACACACACACACCCAGACCTTCACGGCAGGAAAGCAGCTATGTGGGGAGAAGAGCGCAGAAGCCCATTTCACACATACAGATTAGTGTTGTTTGTCTCTGTATCTTAGAGCCTGAAATACTTCCTGCAGCATAGTGACAAATCTCCCAGCTGCATGTGTGTGTGTTTAAGTGTGTGTATTTTTATGTGTGAGGGGAAGAAACAGAGAGTGGGGACAGATATAGAGGGAGAAATATGGGGACTGACGGCGAGGGGGGAGAGATGAGAGGCGTGCAGCAGTGCGACTGTTTTGGTCCCGTGGTGCATGAATTCAAGTCACTGTGAGTCAAGAAGTCTGTGTGAATGAATGAAGTGTTTGTGTGTTTGATAGCTCACCGGCACATTCAGGATTGTCTTCGTCAAAGTTCACGGCGAAATCGTGCGAAACCTTCATGTGGAGGCAGAAAACACAGGGCCTTTTTTACCGCCTCGTAACACTCAGCACAACATGTTCAGTCCAATTTACAGGTTGGCAGATGCATTCTCTTTTCATGTTGATCAAAAGCAAGCTGTGCCTCGGAGAGAGATCTAAAACCGAAATATAAAGTAACCAGAACTCCCTCCTGCTACTGCAAACACACAGACCACATGTCCTACCTTGAAGTCAGGTGGTATCAGTGCTCCAAAACCAAACGCAGGGAACATTTTATCACTGGAGAAAGAGAAAGGCGCATGATTCACTGAAAATGGCACAGAGGCAAGGACACATAAGGACAAAAGCCTCGAGAGGGAGAAGCTAGTGTGTATTACGTGTGTGTGTGTGTGTGTGTGTGTGTGTGTGTGTGTGTGTCAGGATTAGATAAATGATGATTGATGGAGTGTAGTCTACCTGTCGTAGTCTTGGCAGATCTCCCCCACAGCCACCAGAGCTTTGAGGTACTCGTTGGGCTGGTAGGGGTGGATGTAGTGGAGGGAGCAGCTGTTTCTAGGATCCCCATTGGATGCTGTGAAGTCTATTGCCACCTGAGACGGAAACACACACACACGCAGCATGAATGGGCACGGACAGACAAATGACATGCTGCTGCTGCTATAAATATTGAGGAGATTATATGTGACAAAACTTACTGTGAACTGAATTTGGCAGCCTCCCATGATGTAATCCAGGAAGGAATACATTTTGATGATCTGTCAGGGGGGAGGTTGAGATTTATGGATGTCACGGAGTCAAGATCAGATTTAATAAAAGCTGAAAGGGAGTTGGATGTAGCTGTGCTTGCTGCACGGTGATGCTCAACATTATTGTGGAAATAATGAATCGATTAGATAACACCAAAATGTTATATTATTATGAATAGTTTTAGTGACATCAAGCAAAAATGCCTGACATTTACTGGTTCCAGTTCAAATATGAGAATTTGCTGCTAGCCTCTGTTTTATTTCATTGAACATTTAATATCTTTGGTTTTGTGCAGGCAATTTGAAGACATAATCTTGGGCTCTGAGAAAAGTGAGATGGGCATTTTTCACTGTTATGTGACATTTAAACAGTAAACAACTAATCAGCTAAACAAACCCTGTGGAGGTTTCTGTCCGCTAGTAGAGCTATAGAGCAATGATTTTATGAGTGGGTCGCGTCCATAGACTGTATATAAGACGTAGTCACCGCGACGTCACTCATTGGTTTGTGGACTGCGTTATTGAAGCCTCGAGTTCGGCATTTTAGCCTTTGCCATCTTGGTTTTTGGCGTTCGCCATCTTGGTTTTTTGCAACCAGAAGTGACACGAGAAGGTGGAGCTAAGTCCAGACCAGACAACACCATGGTAGTGACCTTTTAGCATCTTTTTAACCATAGACTGTATATAAGAAGTGGACGTAGTCACCACGACATCATCCATTGGTTTGTGGACTATGGTTTTGAAGCCTCGATTTCAGCATTTTGGCCGTCGCCATGTTTTTTTGGAACCAGAAGTGACACGAGAGGGAGGAGCTAAGTACAACTGAACGCTGAATAAGACATTTTTAGGTGACACAAGGCTGCATTATCATCTATTTAACTCTAAATGGGACCATAATTTACTAAATGATCACCATGCTGTATTGAAGAAGACTTGAAACTAGCGATTGAGACCATAAACTCATGTTTACAATGTTTACTGAGGTAATAAATCAAGTGAGAAGTAAGGTCATTTAGCATAGACTTCTATACAATCAGACTTCTTTTTGCAACCAGAGGAGTCGCCCCCTGCTGGCTGTTAGAAAGAATGCAAGATTAAGGCACTTCAGCATTGGCTTCACTTCTCAGAACCGTAGGTTACCCACCCAGGATGCACATGCATGAAAACAAGCAGGCTACACACACCCAGCTCATAAAGGCAGGGAAGAAGAAGACAAATGTGTGTTGGTGAGAAACACTGACTATAAATAGAACTTTTGTTTGTTTATAACAAAACTCCACGGGGCATCTTTAATCAATAGTGAAAAAAATCCTTATTTGACCTGTGAGACCGATGTAGGGAGGGATGGCAGGGAAGTAGAGGGAGGTGATGTTGTGTTACTTCACCTTGCAGTGGTTGATAATGACAACACCAGAGTTTCTGTAATTCTTCTTCTTCATCTGGTATTTAGGGTTGATGCACTCCCATTGAAGCTGGGCAAACACACACACACACACACACATTCATGTCAACGTCATGTCAACTGAACCATTTATTTATGATGTGGTTGCCTGTTGATAGCCGTCCACAATTCTGGTTATAATTTACATGTCAGAATCGCTTTATTTGCCAATGTTTAACACAGGAATTTGACTTAGTGATACAGCGCAGTAAAACCAAGAAAGATAAAAAGTGTTAGTGTTTGTTAACAGATGCATGTGTGGACATTTTTCTGTCAAAATATACCTTTACAGCTTTTTAACATGCTTGTGCTCACCTGTTTGCCCTCCTGCTCCGCTCTCATCTCCTTAAAGGTGGTCTGAAACTCCCCAATAAAGTCGTGTTTCCCATTAGAGTCCCAGTCCCAAACTGTGCACTGAAACAGACACAAAGAGACACACATACAATCATTCAGTTAGCGCGCAGCTGCAACACTTTCTAAACCATCACACACACAAACACACACACACATGGCATGCAGGGAAATGCCATGCTGAATGATTGATAAGGCGGCATTGGTGGGGGGGCAGTGGAGCGGTGAAATATTAATCTGAAGATGCTGAGAGGGACGTGGCTTAAGAGACCGCTTTATGTGTGTGTACTGTATATGTGTGTTTCAGCGTAATAGTTTGTATCTCTCTAAGGAGCTGCCAGACGAGATAAATGACCTCAATCACCGGTGAAATGCTCGGGTCAGCAGGCCAAGGCTCAGAACATTGTAAAGGAACAACCCCATCATTTAAAAAGGTGACAACGTCACCGATATCTCGACTGTTTTACAATCAATATTACTCAATTCGGTTGGTCAGTGGAGACACTTGTTAACACACAGAGAGAGAGAAAGCTTTCACAAAGGATTTAATGGCTGTGAATGAGTCATTTTGCTGTCAAGCTTTGTGACCTTCTTGCCTGAGGTCACTCCAACAACTGGCGTTCAGAACCAATCCAACAACGCTTGATTAAAAACAACGACCGCCCGTAATCCCCTTATTTCCTATCTCCCACTTAAGCTGACAAGTACCTGCACCTGAAGTGTGCCTTTTGTGTCTGTATGTGTGTGCGTGTGTGTGTGTGTGTGTGTGTGTGTGTGTGTGATCATTTGTCTGTTTTTTTGGCAATCATTTTTGCGTGTGAAGGAGCGAGCGCTCGCTTTTTTTGCAGCCTTGCTTCTTCTTCAAGTTGCTGAGAGCGAGAGAGTAAGGTAAAAATTTCCTTTCCATTCACTGAATACTAACAGTTGGGGAGACAAACAGAGCGAAAGGACGGGAAAAGTAGAGCGGTGGAGGGAAAACGGATGAGGAGAGATATAAAGCGAGAGACAGACAGACGCTGTAGAGGAGGGTTATGCATTTATGCATTGGTCAGTTAAGAGCTCTGTGAAAAGGAAGCACCGGTCTGAATAGAAATCTCTGCCGTGCCATTTCTCACTATAGCTCTGATGCTTCAAACAGGTAGCCCTGGAAACCATAGCCGATGGCGCGCATGTGTGTGTGTGTGTGTGTGTGTGTGAGCCCTTTCTCCTGCTGTCAGGAGCCATGCAGAGTTAAGACGCCTCTGAATATTTAATGAACAAGCTCATGTTTATTCATGGGGAGAATAACTGTTCGGAGCCGATGTGTGGCCGTCGCTTTCGTTCACGCACAACTGCGCACGCACGGATTCATTCTGGCAAGTAAAGGTTGAGAGTTTAGGACGACCACTGAGCTCTTTCACACCCGTCCGGCTCTTTAAATAACACATCAGGCATCAGGAAAAGGACAACACTTGACCTGAACTCAACTCATGACTCTGGAAGGAGATGATTGAGGCCGCTTTTGTGACTTGCTCATCCAGTTATATACGTGTGGGCACTTTTCATTTGTATGCTGCACAAACGAACCTCCTTGCATAGAAACACCTGCAGGCCTTTGGGTGCTGTTTGGCCTCTCCCTCTAAATGTGCATCCTGGGGGAACTTAAATAATGAAGGGCGCTTTAGCTCGAGGTTTTGCGCACTCACATCGTATTAGATTAAAGGTTAAATAAAAAATGGTGTCGCCATTATTATGACCTGCAAAAAAATAATTACAGTTGCAGACTCACCTTTAGCTCCCTGTCATGGTCACCGCTGCAGAGTGTGTTGAAGGAAACTTTGAAGGATTTCCAAACTGGGCTCAGGTTGTTCATGACCGTCTGCAGTGCACACAAACAACAGTTTTTGTTACTCACAGGCTCGAGGCAGGAAATAACACTTTGTGTGTGCATGTGATTACCTCAGTTCTGTGTACGAGCGACTCAGTACCGTCATCATTTATTCTAAAAATCTCCAGGAAAGGGTCCGACTTGCTGAAGAAATCCTTTAGAGGGAAAACACGCGTGTAAGGCATTGCTTCAGAACCGCCTTTGATCACCATAAATCATTCATACACTAACAGAATCATTATTTCACCCCGTATTTCTCCCTTTCTTCCATCCAACACTTTCCTGTCCTCTCCAATTTAACCGCCCCTCCCCTGCTTTCTTCCGTCTTTCCCCTAAGGCACAACTTGTTTGGATTAGTCATCCGTGGCTGTGCATGTGTGTGCGTGTGGAGGCTGAAAATTAATATAGTTATCTGTGTGTGTGTGTGTGTGTGTGTGTGTGTGTGCGTGGTGGGGTGGCTGAGATAGGAGGGGGCTATTGGGGAGAGGCTGGTGCCCACCTATCTCAGCAGACCTCCTCTAATGCCAGATTGTACTTTTGTGTATTGTGTGTGGGTTGCTTCATCGCCAATTCCCACAGCCCCTCCACCCACACACACACACACACCTGCCCGATAGCCCGCAAACTCAAATCTCTGAATATTAATTCCTCTCATGTCTAAAGAAAAAAACACAGATTTTGAATCTTTTTGAAAGAGCACACACACAATCGCACGAACCTTGTCGTCTAGCTTACGAGCGCTGAAGGAGAGTTCGACGTAATCGTCGTTACCAGACAACTCCTCTGCTGTCACCTTTACAGGGGGGAGAGGAGAGGAGAGGAGAGGAGAAGACGGGGGAAGAAGAAGAGGAGGAGGGGGGGAGAGGAAGGAGGTGAGAGAAAATGAGATGGAAATGAGGAACAGAACAGATTGAACAGGCAACATCATCAAATTAATTACCTTCAGAGTGTCTGAGTGCAAGAGGTGGTGCGTGTGTGAGTTGTGTGTGTGTGTGCAGAGGTGTAGTGGTGCCTGAAGAAGTGGGTTTACTCTTAATTTATGGCCCAATTTTTTTTTTAAAGTGACCCCTCCAGCAAAGGATAAACGCCCTGTGTTATTAACAGTGACATGTAAGACTACACTTGCATGTCACTGTTGCCCCGATGTTGCATCACAAGGTTGTTTGTAACTCTGAAAACAATTTTTTTGTTTGAGTAGTTTGCTTCATCTTTCCTATTAAGTTAATTGGTATTTCGATATATTGTTGTATTATTTGAGGTAAACAACAGACTGTATATGTAGATGGACGACACGTCTCCACTTCTTCCCACTGTACAAAAGTGAAGCCAAAATATCCCGGCAGTAATGATCGGGGGGCTGGAGCTGCGGTATCGAGGTCCTGCCCACACATCCGCCTGAGCCAATCAAGAGCCGCGCATGGCCACAGCTTGCTAGCGTGAGCCACCTAGCTGCTACGTTAGCACCATGGTAGCTGTTTGGCTAGAAAGACACAACAACTAACCATAATATAAATACATTTAAGATCAATTTGAAATCTGTTCTATTACACAGACTTGTGGTTATGGAAAGTTAAAGTTACGTCTCCTCTCTCGTACAATTCCCGAGCCTCCGGTTGCGTAACTACTTCACCCAGAGCAGCTTTTAATCACAGCTGTCAATTATGACGTCTCACCTCCTTTTTATAGCATTTAATAACTATTTCAAACCAAACTTATCAGAAAAATGAACAGTTGGAGTTGGAGGAGGCCGGCTTTATGACCTATACTGCAGCCAGCCACCAGGGGGCGATCAAGATGTTTTGGCTTCAATTTTGTCTATGAGGTAAATCAACACATTAGGTGGGAGAGGGAGGATCTGAAGGAAAGTATAGTTCTGAATGACCAACCAATCAGAGACATTTCAGCCACTACTGAATGATTTGCATCAGAGGGGGTTTAGAAGTGGGTATGCGCAATTTTGGCTGAAAAATAAGTACTCCGTATACCTGCATATACACCGCACTACACCACTGCATGCATGTGTGTGTGTAACTGTGGTGGGCTGACTCTGGAAAGTGTCCTACCGTTATGGAGGACTTCCCAGCAGTGTTTCCCTGTTTTTGTAGAGCTTTGGTCAGTTTCCTCTGAGAGACGATCTGAAACAAACAGAAAACCATCTCACATATTCCAGTGTTTCTCCTCAGAGGGACAAGCTTGCCTTGATAGTGTCACCCCGGTGTTATCTCACGCTTCTCCTTAATGCTATCATACAACTGCCCACTTTACACATCCAAAGAAAAGGAAGCAGCATGGTGGAGTCACCTTTCTCACCACCTGTCAAATGTAATTTTCTCAGGTGTTGTATCCCTCGTTTGATCTGCCAGCTCCTTGGCTCTTTTCACCTATATTACTATTTTGAGCCGGCCAGGTGTTACACAAGCTATAAGTGGCTCAAGTTTACATGGGGAGGTTGGTGAGATTCACTGGGATTCAACCACACGGACAGGCGAACCAAAACAATGAGCTAAAAGCATCTAGAAACTGCAAAGAGCTGCAGAGAGAGGTGTTGATTCTCTAGTATCATTAATGCTTTCAAAGAACAAAAGTGATACACAGGTGGTTTGTATTGAGGGCTAAACACATTTGTGTTCTTTCATTTTGACTAAAAGCTTGTACAGAGTGCACAGATCTGAGTGATTTATTTTGTGTACAGTTTTGACTTTGAAAATTGGTTTTGGTTTTGGCCACTTGGGGGCAGCAGAAGCAAGCTTGTAAACACAAAGCTGACATATTACTTTTAAGTTGATATGGCTAACTTGTTAGCAGTTGCCTTACAGATCAATATTAGTATTCATTTGGAATTGTGTTTCTGGCCAATTAAGGAATGTCAGTCCAACATTCACTCTCCTTTTGGCTCTGTTTTTGGTCTCCACCAGCTCCCGAGAAAAATATCTGTCTCTTAAGCTATGAAATGTTCAAATATGTTCACCAGTTAATCAAAAAAACAAGTTGAAAGATGCGATGAAGAGGGGCACTGCAGAGTTGGGGGATAATCCTCTGTGGTTTTATCACATAGAAGTAGCCATGTGATCCATTGGTAAAAGACGCTTAGCTATAATCGTTTACGTACATGCTATCTGGGACACAATGTACAGTATCTGTGACATGCCTTCCCTTTAGCTACACTTCCCAGTGATGACACCAGTAACTAGTCTGCCACTGTACACACAAAAAAAGGATCCAAAATGAACACAGTAATGCAACAAATGGCGTTATGTAAGACACACAATTCCATCACAACTCTTCCGTTATCTGTCTCAATTTTCACAACGTAGATATATTAACAGATCCGTTTCTATCACTTACTGAAATTATAATTATGTGCCTCTCATGCTTTGCTTTCATATCACACTTGTATATTGCTGTTCTTTTCTTAACAACCCTCTGGATACGCAGCAACACCCAGAATGTTGTTGTTTAGACACAGACAAAATGTTGGCAGCATGTTATCCCATTTCAGTAAACCCCCCTGGCTAAGCCTTCCTTTGTCCATGGCAATTATCTCAGTTCTCCCAACTATTGTAAATCCACCAGCTTTATGTTGCTGATAGCGTCTCTGACAATGGGAAGTGGACACAAACACTTTTGTACTTTTTGGAACTCCTGTCCTCTCTGCTTTCTCTCCATTTTCCTTCTCAGCGTGACTTCGCTGGTGATTTTCTGAAATCAACTTGTTAATTAGTACTACTGCGATTGCAAATTTCTTCTTAAATGCTCTTGGCTATTAAGTGAAGCAAGTATTTAAAGGAAATCTTTAAATATTGATTACAACCAGTAGGTGATCTGAAGGGAGGGGGTGCCCAAAATGCAAAGGGGTTGCTTAGTTGAATATGTTAGTCCAGTGTGCCTGACTCAATCATGCTATATCTGACAGAGGTTTGTGTTAGAATCTATGGCCCCGAGCATGTCTCTGAAATAGAGCGCTGCAGGAATGAGTCCTAAAACCCAGAAATGAGTTAACGGTTTAGCAATTCCAGTTCCCTCGTCTGGAAGTCAATGGGTTTTTGAATGGGTTTTTAGTTAGATGCCTGAAATAAGGTCTGTGGTTAACACAAGCTGAAGAGATTTTAACGTTTTGTTCTACGATATAAAATACATCAGTAAATATCCCACTTGTGAATTTTGAAGCTTTAACGTGTCATAAAAAAGGCGGTTGCTAACAAGTGGCTAAAGGAGCTGAGGAGCTCAAACAGAGCGTTTCAAACAGAGGGTGAACAGAGTAAAGTAAAAAAGTAAAGCTTTTTTTGAACATTAAAGCATGTAAACATGTTGTAGAAACCTAAAATACAAGTATGCACTGGAAAATAAGCATAATAGGTCCTCTTTAAACAAATGAACACATCGCCTACTGATTACAACTACATCATTTAGAGGAGAAATGTCACCTTTAAGCAAGAAACCACATGTATTAGCATATGCACATTTAATGCTTTTAAAACAGTTTAAAGCACTGTCAGGGCTTTATGCAACTAAGGATTCAAGGACAACGAGAGCTCAGTGTAAATGCAGATGATGACGACCTCAAGTGAAAAGATCACATTAGGATTCCATCCACGGCTAAAGTTGGCTTCTCTAATCTTAAAGTTGCTCTCTCACCCTAATTAGTACACACTACCTGATACAGACGTTTAAAACCCCTACAAGCTCGGTTAACTTCACAAAGGATTATATACTTGAGTCTGTAATTCTTACACTTAATGCATAGGCTGTATTCATGTATGCATGGGTCTCTAACAGATGTCCATGCGCTGCACCGGTAAACGTTACACTTACCGTCAGTGATATACCGGATAACTGCAATTTGCTGGTTGTAAGTGCACTCACTGATGCACATAAATGCACATAAGTTCACCTGCATGCTCTCATCATACGCACTCCTGGCTCTTACGGTGAACTCACTCTTATGCATGTTCAGATGTGATCTCCGAACTTCACTCACACGCACCACTTAGCATGTGCAGCAACCCACCTAACATGATGTTTCATATTCATTCATGTAAGCCTGGCTTCTAGCAGATGTCTGTTTTAGATGTCTGAAGAGCGTACAGTGGAGTAATGGCAAGGAGTGTAACATGGCGTGATTCCAACCTGCATGTTTAACACATGCTCCCCATCTGGTCAAGCACAGCTGAGCTGTCAAAGGACACACTGACCTGTCCTAAGGTGCACTCCATGGCTCCCAGGAAGTCAGCGTCACGGAGGCCATTGTTACCAGAGCTGATGTCGTGAAGTTCGAAGCGGAGCCTTTGGACCTCCTCAAAGTAGTAATCCACCAGCAAGATCTTGGAGAAGACCGGGCTGCTACTGCTGCGAATCACCTCTGTACGGTCCACCTGCAAACACACACGTGTGCATGCACGTGCACAGAGGTGCATGGACACACACACACACAACTCCAGGTTAACCCTCGTACGTCCAATGAATTTTTGGAATCTAAAAAAGACAACCACTGTTATTGTGGGTTGCAATTTTCTCAAACATCCCACAGTAAAACCCCTCGAGGATCACATAAATGATAGCATGGTTGATAAATGGAAAAGCATCTGGTAGGTGGAAATGTTATAACAAATAATACAATAATAAAATGTCAAATTAATTCCACTATTATTTCTGTATGAATCAGTCTGTTTCATTGTTTTATTACCTTTTATGTCCAATTAAATGTAAATGAATGGTTTTACAATGTAATTTATTTGTTGACCTATTCATTTATTAACTCTCACACACTTTAATAGGCTACTATAACAAAACGTAAGCACAGCTACAAGCCAAGTATTCTTTTCTGTAGGCCTATAATTCAAGAATACTTAATTATAATTTTCTTAAGTATGTCTCGATCAAAAGATTAAGTATACGTAGGCCTATATGCCAAGTATACTTAGACTTTTCTGTATACTTGTCAGTATGAGCCAAGAATACTTATGTATACTTTTGTTAAGTATATATCTGATAAGTACATACAAAATAAACTGAAAGTATCTTCTCTTATTTTAAGTTTAAAAGAAGTATAATAACAGCACATTTGAATAAACTTATTTTTGGTAAGGGATTCTATCTTGTTTTTATTACCCAATTAAATATCAATGAACTACTTTATAACCATTTGTAAGACCACCAAAGTCTGTCATAAATATTGGTCAAAACACCTAATGACAAACAACTGAATCCTCCATTAATCTTGTGTTATACAGACTTTAGAAATCAATACATAGTTTTGTATATTTCTAAAGGTCTGGCTATGTGAAAGTGGTGTTTCATAAAACTGTGCTTTTATTGAGTATTTTATGGACTTTCCAAAGTGGACTGAAGTATGAAGATTTCATTCAACACACTGCCACAGCGCATCGATTGTGAACCTCGGCAGACTTTTCAGCACCGCAGCAATTACCACAAATAGCTATTACCACGTTGTTTACACTTATCAACTTGAGGACTATGGATTTTTTTTTTTTTTTTGGCTAGAATCGCACAAGCTGTTTGATGACACAAAGAAGCGACCATAACATTGATCTCACATTTTCTTCTCTCTGACTGCCTGTAATAGAAAGCCAAACAAAAGTCTGGCTCAGCGCTGCCAAAAAAAAAAACCTATCCAACACTAGCAGCAACAACTGGGTCTCTTTTATTGTTGATAACCCTTTGACACATACATGGAGACTGAAAAGTGAATGGCACACCAGCAGACTCAACAAACACACACACACACACACACACACAAACAGATTTGGCGTTTTTCTGAGACTTACCTCAAGAGGCTGGCATCTCATCAAAGCAAATAGTATCATGAACACACACACACACACACACACACACACACAGCCCAGTGGCGCTCTCTCAACAATTATCCAATTAAGACACTCTGAATCTGATGGGCAGTGATAACATGTGTCCATTCCCACATTCCCACAAAAAGGCTTATTGTAACACACACACACACACGCACACACACACACACACACACACACACACACACGCACGCACACACACAGACACACACATACCCACGCACACACACACCAGTGCAAAGTAGCTTTTTGTGGAGTCTCCAAAGACTGAATAATGCTGCACTACTTTCTGAGCACTTGATCTTGAGCCCCTGTGGAAATAGTGTGTGTGTGTGTGTGTGTGTGTGTGTGTGTGTGTGTGTGTGTAGTGTGTGTGTGTGTGTGTGCGTGTGTGTGCGTGTAGTGTAGAGCTTGTGCCTGTGACAGTTTGTGTGAATGAGTGATGTGTGTGAATCCATGTACGAGTGTTAGAGTGGGTCACTGTATGTGTGAGGATGTGCGTGCATGCGTGGGTGTGTGTATCTACAGTACATATTTAAAAAGGAACACGGTGCATTCAGCATATGTCTCTCCCAGAAATAAGGGAAAGAAAAAGATGTAAAGCTCTTCCTGAGATTCCTCTAGATTTATCTTTTCCCCTCACGCTGTGTTCTTATAAGATTCGGCTAATACGCGTGCCACCGCCACCGGTGAGACTACAGTGGGAATAAGATGTTTCTTAAAGTAGGAGACTCCATCTGAAGTGCCTGAAAGAGCAAGTCGAGTCTTGGAGATAAAAGGAGAGGAAGTGAAGTAGGACACTTGCTAGCAGAAAGCAGCATTTCTTTTCAAATTTCAAACAATCTATTCCGAGAAGATAATGTTGCCTTCTGTTTGACACCTTTTGTTGTGTACAGTGTGCCCATGATTCCAGGGAAAAAGGAGTTTGGTACATTATTATATAACTTTTTATTTCAATATCGATTGGGGGCAGAGAACTTGTTTTAGAAAAGCTCAGATGAGCAGAGAAACAAAACCACCACACAAATCATTTGGATAGATAACTGCAATGTGTGCAAAAAATCTCCAACGGGTATGATTTCTGTTGCCTCCTGTGACAATTAGCATCCATAATTTAACCCGCAATTTATCATGAGAAAGGTTAGCGACCCAATCACAGCTCTGCATCACACCAGCTCCTTGATTGCACACGATCGTTTAGTCAAATGTGAATTCTGCGACGTGCTTGAATAATTTCAAGTGCTGTCTGCAGAGAAATTCATAAGGAACAGAACATGGAGAGCAGATAAAGACATGTGCAGTGTGACTGGTACATCAGGTCATGGACAAATGGTCTCGAAAACACTTCTTCTCAATGAAACTGACACTTAGAGGTTTTGTAGTAGAGCCAAAAAGACCTACATAACTAAAGATAAATTGTGTATGAAAAGCTTCAAATGCCAAAATGTTATATCATTTGTTGGAAAGCTTTTGTCAATGCCAGTCGCTTCTATTTGCTCTATGGACTTCCACTGTACAGGGGGGAAAAGAAATGTTCAAATAGCATCCTGATTCATAAAAGAGCAACAATATACAGCATAGTATCTTACTGAGAACACTTTGACTGATGTAACCACTTGTTTATGAAACTGTGTCATAAAAATCCCCCCCATCCCACACCCATTAAATGTACCTCAAACCACTGCCCGTGCGACTGCATCTTCAGCACCACGCAAGGGTCGGGCTTGGAGAGAGCGTCGCGGTCCGAGATCCCTCGGCATGCCACTCTGAGCTCCACTTTGGCCAGGCATGGGGAGCTGATGAAGCCCAGCGTGGCCTCTGCAGACTCGTAGATGTTACTCATGCTGAACACACAATCGCACACTGAACGGAGAGGGAGAGAGGACAAAAGACGGGGTTACTTTCTTCTAGATAGATAGATATATAGATAGATAGATGGATAGAGCACATGCACTGCAGTACATTTAGACTGCTGTTTGCTTTGACGTGAGCAGATGCAGTGGCCCTGACTAAGCAGACAGCACTCAAACTGTTCAAGGTCAGGACTCTGAAGCTACTGAATATCAGATAAAGGTCCTCCAAATACACACATATACCTTACAGCATGAACACAAACACGCACAATTATGCATTTAATGCAAACACGCATTTGGATGTATGTGCACATCCTGTGTACACGTACAAGTGCACGCATGCACGTACACACACGTACACACACACACACACACACACAAGCTCTGCTGAGTAACCAGAACAAATCGGCAGGGTTTCTCCTCAGGTTTCCACAGAGTGTATAATGTTCACAGTCCCTAAATAGAATACCGTCAAGCATCTAATCGCTGCGACACAGACATCTCCTACCATGATAATCACGAAATGAGTTTAAATCACATTTTACAGGAAAAAAGCTACAAAGAAAATGACCCCATCATCACAGCGAGAGCTGAAAATATCTGCTGCATTTTATTGTGTTCAAGGTGAGAGCTCTTGTACTCCCGACACGAAATCGAGTTACTTCTCCAAGGTATTACTGTAAACTAATATAACGCATCTCACAGGAGCTTCTGTATACAGCAGCAGTGACGGTCAATATGACACACGCATGGCAATAATGTTTAACGTGTTACAAGGGACTTGATCTTAAAGGCCCCGCTGCACATCCATCAGCCGCCCACACGGGTGATTTCAATTACTCGGCTTAATTAGACCTGCGTAGGTGTGTGTGCAGTCTCAGCTTGATTGGTGTCTTCCTCACTCTGCTTTTAGTTTTGTTGCACCTGTTCAATACACCTTTATACTCTTGTGATGTGATGTAATTCTCAGCGTAACTTCACCCCACCTCCAACCTGACCAGAGATGTACTTACTGAAAACACCTGTGTGCAGGGGTGCCCAAAATAGAGCCTTAATGGTGGGTCCATGTGCCAAATGCAAACACCTATTGTATTGTATTGTTAAGAAGTAAAATGGTGCTAGGATCCCAAGTTCTCATTGAAATGCCTTTTATCCATGTGCCATTGTCTCTGCCTTTCATTTTTATTCTTACGTCACTCGTGCCAAACTGGCTTCCTGCTCAGATTATGAAAAATGATTCATAATTAGGGATCCTATATATTAAAAAAGAGCATTTTTACCTCACAAAAAATAAAAAATTTAGATTTATAATCTAATTTTTTAAAATTACTATTATTTTCCTTCCGTTACAAACATCTGGCGGGCCAAATCGGACCTTATGGATCCCGCTTTGGGCCCTGTTTTAAAAGGAATAGTCAGAAATTTTGGGATATGCACTTAATCGCTTTCTTGCCAAGAGTTCGATGAGAAGATCAATACCACACTCGGCATGTACTGTATGCCTGACGCTACAGCCAAGAGCTTAGCATAAAGACTTGAAACAGCTAGCCTGGCTCTGTCTAAAGGTTTAAAAAATGCTCACTTATTAATATGTTATATAAAAACTTTGAGTGTGCTTAAGGTGGATTGTGTTACCTTTAGACAAAGCCAGGCTACACTACACAGTATATAGTACACATACAGCTGCATCTGTTCCACTACCTCCAGTCTTTATTCTAAGATAACCATCTGCTGACTGTAGGTTCACATGTAATGGAAAGATATGACATTGGTATCAATCAGTACAGTACAGAACAGCACACTTAGCACGGTAGTACACTTAATGCATTGCAGCGTAATCAATAATACTTTAACGACCTCACAAATTGTGCTCTTTACTCAAAGCCTACAAAATCCAGTTGACACTTGCTATAAATCTATTACTATTACATTGGAAACACTTTATACATTGCTGCATGTATAATTAATCTCAAAATGCATGGATCCATATATATATTCCCAGCCCATAATGTGCACGGAGAACTGGGCTGAACCCTTGGGTGGCCTCAAGTCCAGTTAGTCCACACTAAAGATTAAACCGCAGGTCTGATGTGCTAGATTGTACAAACTGAATAATAATGCAGCGGTCTCGTAGTATCATCCTTAGGGAGCGAAGCTCTTAGAACTGGGTCTGAATCTGACCTGAATGTCTCTCTCTCTCTCTCTCTCTCTCCCTCTCTGTGTCCTCCATAATTCATGGTCCATGTGTGTGTTGGCTGCTGGTGATTATTTTTAGCTTAGCTCGCTGAATGTGTTGTATACTGTACAGAAGACAAACGGGTATGGACAGAGCCACAGGGCAGGTGTGTGACACACTGTGTAGGTGGCGTGTTGTAGCTGTTTCTGTATGTGCACGGTGGTGACATGTCTGCATGTGTGTGTGTGTGTGTGTGTGTGTGCGGGAAGCAGCAGATGCCTGTCTGTTCCGGGTGACAGCAGATGACACTGATAAGTGTCAGAGGATGTGAACGATTTCTAGAGCATATACTGTATAAGAGCTGTGCGCCGGATTGGCCTTTTACAGCACAGCAAAGCATAAGCTGTCACATGCTGTGTTGCACATTGCCAGAGGTGACAATGAATTTTCATATCACACTTCGTCACAGGATCTTGCAATAGCTTATTAGGGGGAGGTAGGGGGGGTGGGGGGGGGGTGG